>JBBPDH010000136.1:6877690-6904327 GCA_037974565.1 Clupeocharax schoutedeni
TTGTAACATTTGTAATGCTGCTAAATAAGCAGTGGAACAACCTGCAAATTAATAAAATAAGCTCAGATATTTTTTTGTGAGGCACTGATTTGCTGTTGTTTGCAGCGGCTGCAGGTTTATCTGGCAGAACTCGTAGCAACTATAGCAGAAGGTGTGAAGAGATGACTAATTATAGTACACCCATACAACCGAGGAGAGGAAGACAACACACCCATTACATCATCTTCTCTGGAACCAGAGGAGTGGCTTCAAAGGAGTAATACTCCTTAAAAAAGATTGGTCTTCATGTAAGTTCATGGGGTTAAACAGCAAACATCATTTTATATAGGATGATAGGTAGAGTTGGGCGGATCTGTTCAAATGTCTGTAAATGCTAATGTTTTCAGGTTTGTGCTTTTTTAATTTCTTCAGTTCTCCTTAACAGGCCTCAACTCTCCAGGGTTTCTCCTATACTTCCTGTAAGACATCTCATTTTTGGGAACTGACCTTATCTGCTCTCAGGTATGCCACATAGAACTGTGAATAGGCATGATTATATCTGGCTTAAGATAGTGGATGTCGATTGGACAATGAGTGGTCTAAAGCATCAGCAAGTTTCTGGGAGGTAAATATGTGGGTCAATGTGCAGGAATTTGAAACCTTATAGAGAACAAACCTGCATGCTGAAATAAGGATTGTTCTGCTCTGGATATGCGCTGTAACTGAGCATGAATAAGGTTCACTCAGCAGAAATGCAGGTTTTTTCATGGGGTTGTTATGACTCTGAGCTGAAAGCCCTCTGTTGATCCTTTGTGTCTTTATCAGTTAATCTTAGTTTGTGCCCTGTACAGTATCTCTGAATGGATGACATCATGGTAACTGTAAAGAGAATAACCTGAGCAGTTACCATAAAAGACCAGTTACCGTAAAATTACCATAAAATTGATTTCGCTTGCTATGCTTCCCTCATGTAACTTCAAACCCACTGATTTGAGCAGTTAGCCCTTTTCAGTAGTTCTTAATGACTCTTCATGTAGGTGAAGTAGCATCCTGATTGCTGCACTTGGTCTTTCCCCCCCACCATCATACAGAAATGAGAGGGAAAGGTTTGGAGAGAGAGCGGAGGAGGGGTCTGTTGACTAAATCACTGTTCATCCCTAATCAAGCTTTGAGATCACTTCTATTCCTGGAAACTGCGAACAGAGTTCAGAGAGGCTCTGGCCTGGTTTTACCTTCCTCTAATAACAGGAGATCACACAGCACCATATGGCCTAACCAAGGAAAGTCATTATTAATCCGTCGCACAAACTCTCACTAAGTCTTGTTTGTACAAAGATGCAAACCAGACAACTGGGCTAAGAGGCACATTACAAAATGAACAGAAATATTCCTTGAGATCTGATAAAGCAGTGCTCTTGATGGCCAAAAGTCTTTCCACAAAGGTATTTCCTAAGGGGGTGAGATCAGACATGGTTCTGGCCTTTTGAGGCTCTCTGCTAATTCCTGTTTGGTGAAAAGAAATGAGCTACTGCAGACTGCAACACTGTGTTTGTCTCCCCTGAGTGAGGAAACGGCAAATTTTGCAGGATGACAGACATCAAACACTGTCTTCAACAATGTCTGATCTATGATTAGCTTTGCAGCGACACCAACGCCCACTGTCACCCAGCGGCACACAAAGGAAAATCACTCCTCACATGCATCTAAAGCTCTTAAACTTGGTATCTCACAATAAGCCCATTAGTGCTGTGATACAGATTAGACCCAAAGGTCGTGCAGTCAGGGGTAAGACCATGCCTGCCTCTTCCCTACTTTTCATCAACCTCTAATAGGATAAAGAGAAAACAGGAACAACTGACAAGAACTTCACAATCCTCTGGGCTTCAGTGGCCAGTTATCTGCATAATATTTTTACAGGGAGTACAGGACTCTAAATTGAGTCCTCATACGGCAAGACAAAATGGTGTTTGATAGCCTATAGTCTATTAGTATATTCTAACCATTTGCTATATATTTTCAAATATGTTTAGTGAACACAATATTTTTCTATGGGCCTGTGTCACCAGTGTTCATAGGCATACATGCTAATTGTTTGTTTTGTGGACTGGCCAGTCGTTCAGCCTGCAAGAGAAGATGTTTCTTACTGACCAACTAATATTTGTTGTTGTTGTATGTGTATGTGAATGTGCAATCATCACTTAAGCAGTTGATGCTATACACCATCAAATGCCCCTGTCATATTCCGCATGCTATCAATATAGAGCTGACAAATAATGAAAGAAAGCAGAAATCATTTAACACATGATTTAACTAATGTTGACACGATTCAATGTAAAATAATTGTGGGGAGTACTACAATAGCTTAAACTAGGCATGTTTTTTAAAATTTGTATAAGCATCCATACTTAAAAGTTCTTTACGTTTCCAGGTGAGGATACAGTCGTCAACCACTAGTTCACTAAGATGTGTTGATGGTGATGCTACAATGCTGTTATATTGCTAGGGCTATCAGTGTATTTGCTAGCTATAGGCTGAGATTTTAACTAACTTGCTAACTTTACATCTTAGAACTATTGTAGCTGTTGTAGTAAATAGCAACATATGTATATTGTCACAAACTGTATCGTATTTTATATTCTGTATCATAGACAATTGCGTGACACATGCCATGCAGGCGAGGGCAGTCCAGTAAATCAAGGCTTGCCTAGTCTTGTTTATCTGATGCTGAAAGAAAAGGTGCAAAATAAATCTTTTCCATTGTGGCTGGCATCTAGTTTTATTTAGCACTCTCAGTATCATTATGCCTATTATAAGCAGTTAGACAAAACTATTGCACATGCAAAGTGACCACATTTATACACTTGTGGACCAGAGAGTGCTGCAAACTGAATTTTGTCTTGTGCTTGTGGGTACACATACATGAAAAAGTTTATTTAAATGTATGTATACTGTGACTGATTCCCTGACTGAATAGAAAGAGCAAGATTCATGGTTTTCTTGTCTTTTTATACTTCTCCCTATGGTATTGTGAACATCATCTGCACCATGCTGGGACCTGCCACTTTGTCAGACCAGTTTGCGTGAGCCTCAGGGACCCTCATGACACAGCTGGCGTCTGCCAGACCAAGGCTGCAGGTGCGTGGTGCTTGTGTGTGTGGGTGTCTTTTCCTATTTCAGCCTGTCATGAAGTCAGCCATCATTTGGACAATGATTCATGGTTGTTTGTTTTCTAGGGGGTGGCCTTGAAATATAAACATTAAGTGTAGATAGTTAATTCCATACCTTAGAAAAATGAATGACAAACTAATGTTACTTCCTTAGAGAATGTCAACAAAGAATCAGAGTGTAACACTGTGCTTAAATGAAAGCCCAATAGACTGAACATAATATGAACATAATTATGTTTTGAGGTGTGAAATGTTTTTCAATGTACCAACAAGATCTGCAATAACTGTTTTTGTTGGAAAATGTTGATTTCCCTAGTGGCTCATTTACACACGACTCCACCTGGAAAAAGTGGACTGGAAAATGACTTTACTCATGATGCCATTGTGCATAGTGGTTAATGCCCTTGTGCATAGTTGTTTATGCTCTCCTTTAAAACACCACAAAAAGAGTTTTTTACTTCAGTAATACCTTACCAAAGGTAAGTAAAGAGAGTAAGAGTTAGAAAAGAATAATAACTATGCTTATGGTACTGATAGTGTAATTCATTTCACTGGAGACTTGCACATACACTCACACACGAAAATGTAAAACAGACACCCAAACTTACTGCACACTTATGTCACTGCAGGCCCCTCTTCCATACACACAATGGCATGAATCCATGTCTGCGTCATCTGACTTGGCTGCAGAGAGTGCTTGGTTGCAACGAGACATTCCTTATGTAAGTAAACCAGGCTGATAGCTTCCTGGCACGCGTATCCAAACTAAGATCCAGAGGCTGGGGGTATCTTTGGCTCAGAAGAGCTAGGTTACACACAAAGGTTGGCAACCATGTGTGTCCACTGGTCCCCCTTCTCTCCCCAAGTGCTCCCTGCTTATAGGCTCCCTTCTAATGTAAAGCCTAGATGACTGACCCGAAGTCAACCTTGTACAGCAGACCTTTCAAAAACATTCACCTCTGCTACCCCTTTAATGGTATTTTTATAGCTAACATTATATATTTCCTTTTGCCCTCCTGAGGGTTTCCAATGGACAGTTTTCTTCCATTTCAAAATGGGAGGTGTTCAATTTGGACCATGAATAACATCCTGTTTTTTTTAGTGTGCAGGGATTCCTGCCTTTCCATTGTTGTGAGCCACCTCTGTCTCTTCTCTTCCTGTCTGATAAAAGCCTGCATTTGTGGCCCCACTGTACATTGTACTTTCAGGCTGCTGAGGCTACAGTGGGCAGTACATGCCTAACTACAACATGTAACTACACCATCATCATTATCATAACTAGAGCTCTGGATGTAGCTGGGTTAAGTCCCATAAAACATTTAGAGCTGCTTTCAGCTGGTCAGCATTTGCAGTTTTTATGAGGGCTGGTTTGGACATGGGAGTCTACAGTAATCCACTCACACCTAATCCAGTTAAGAATGTATTGGGTTTAAGGCAGTTTTATTGTATGAGGTAAAAACCTATTGGTTTTGCTTATTCTTGCTGTTTATACACTCACATGAACCCTCTCGCACAGGGGTTTTGTGCACATACAATTTAGGAAAACACATATTGCTCTATCAGGACTAAACCTTATTTCACCCCTTTTGTCTTTTCTTGTTTTGTTCTCTTACGTAATTGGGAAATATCTGGTGTCTTTCACGTTGAATGAAGCTTTCACAATGAAAGAGTCAACAGAAATGCCTCTAAAATTTGTGTAAAAAATATTCTTACATCAAATTCCAATTATTTGGTAAGGATGTTCTTTAAATATGTATAATGTCCTTAAATGTTCAGCAACAATTAACAACCAATAATCAACTCACAGTCTTTTCTAATATGAAATTGTAGACAGAGATTGTGAATTGCAGATAGACTTGACTGACTTACCATTTGAGCAATGTATTTAGATACATTCAGATTATATAGATGGTTTATTATTAAGTGATGCAAACAGAAAATGGTTCTCTTTCCATTTTTTTGTTTCCTGTTTTTCAATTCTCTGTAAAAATGTCAAATAAATGAAGTCAGTGGCAGAAGTGTTTAAAATCATAATGTTTCCCCCACCTTAAATGATAGACCTTGCTGATCCATTATCTGGCTGAGGATTTCAATAATCTGTAGATTAGATCTACAGTATGATATTCTGCCTAGGTATCTGTGCCAACAACAACCTACCCTTTTTGTGTCTGGACAAGACTAAATGAAGATAGTAAAAAAGGTGAGGAGCTCAGTGTTTATCCTCTCTGATCAGTACTGCATGATTGCCCAGTGAAAGTACAACAGAGATATTTTATGCTCTTTCATGCCTTGAAATGTTAAATCCATGCAGATGTTCTTACTGTCTGTTTATTAACTTTGTACAGACTAAGATCTGCAGATTTATGCTTCATTTAATGAATATCACAAGCTCTGCTTCTACTGGAAGTCGCAAACTACAATTTATTGTTGTGGAAATAAAGAGTTGGGGTGAGATGAGTCCTCTGGTTTTTGTAGCTGATTGTTGGCTCATCTTGCAGCCCTGACCTAGCCAGTCTATACTCTCCAAGTCAGACACGGGTCTAGCTACGGAATCCATTAACAGGCTGCAGGCCAAAGCCCAGACTCTACTATGAAAACACAGTGCATCCAGCAAACAAGTCTGTGGAGATTCTCCAATGCAAATACAAGTTTATGGGGAGAGGATGGAGCAAGGGCTTAGAAACCTGATACAAATAGCTCCCATATGTTTTATTTGCACGTAAAGTAGCGAGTGAGAGGGAAAAGCAGTAAATATCACTGAATGAAAGTGGTGTGTGTGCTTTTGTTTGTGTGGGTGTGAGTGTACAAAACGTTGTGCAGGGTAATAAAAGTAGAACTCCTATTAAAAAAAAATGTTTACATATTTAATTATTTGGGCACTCCACTCTACTAGACCTGCCATAACTCCAGTTGCTTAACATAGGATCATACAAATTCATCTTTTGGGAAATGTAAGTGTTTGGAGTGGGAGAGAAGTCAGTGTGTCTGTGGGGTTTCTCCAGGGCAGTGGTTCAGCTGGGGTTGCTTAAATATGGGGGTCTATTTGATGTTTTCGTACCCTCTCATCCTGCATTGATCTACTCATGACACCACCTTCCCCTTCATTTCACAGTAGTAAAACACTGGAACGTCCGTGACTGAATCCCTCCACCCCTGTAAGCCAACATTATTCTGTAGTTCAGTTCCACCAGATGCAGTAGCGCTGCTGGATGAGTTATCTGTCTGCCCTGGATGAGCAGATCTGTGAAGGGGATTAACAGGGTAGCGACAGGAGTCCGTCCAGAAGCAGCTGCCTGTCTACATGTTTCATAACGGTCTAGTGTGTGCCAGCCTACCCTCCCTCTGACCCCCACTAAACCCCCACCCCCACCCCCACCTCCATTAAACCCCTTTGCCCGGCACTACCACCACAAACAGCACTACAGCTGGACCTCACAAAGCCCCCTCCCAACAGCTTAAAAGCTCTCGAGGAAACAAGAACTCTCCCTTAAGTGGCCTGGGTGACGCCAAAGGGTAGAGCTCTAGTGAAATGCATGAAAGCAGATGTTCAGAGCCACACGCGCAGCTATCCAGGATGAGTGAAACTCTGGCATCTGTTCATGATCTGGTCCTTAATTAATTCATGACGCAACAAGCCCCTAAGCCAAAATAGTCCTCAGGGACATGTGGAATGCAGTAAGCTTTACAAAATATGCTGCTTTCATAATTCACAAATGTTGCTTTTTTAAATTGGCATGGGACAAGCACGAAGAAGGGTGTTGCAATAGAGAAACACAAAAAGATCTGTGTAGCAGAAAGAAAAGTTTATTCACTACCTTTTTGTTGCGCACACAGAGCCACTAGGCCTGTTCTTGGTATGTCAGCAGGTGTGATCAGATTTCAGTTCACCGGTAGTGCTGCTGGTGTCTCATGGTGACAGCTCATATTTACTGAAAACAAAAGCTGCAGACAAGCGGATCCTCTCACAGAACAAACAAGATAGCTAATCCCTTGCGATAACAGTTTGGCCCACGTAATCATGACAATTTTGTATCTGTGTAACAAAAAAGACAGAGTGCCCATTATACAATGGTCCTGCCAGTCCACTATATGTTCAAAAGTTTGTAGACAACCTTTCTGTCAGTGTTCATTCAACATGAAAGATATGAATAGAGTGTCTTTTTTACCTTCTTTGCTGCAGCAACAACCTTTACTCTTGAGAAGGGCTTTAGAAAATGTTTCAGACAGTGCCAAATTATGGTTATTAAAGCTATGCCTTCAGGTCCTAAGCTTCAAAATTGTTAGTGGACATGACAGAATTAGTGTGATTAGTTGTGTTAATGACAATTTGGTCAAATGTGGACATGTTATATCTGGTGAGCAGGTGGGGATAGGGCATGAATAAATTCGGAGGAAATGAGATAAACATTGTTTAAAAACACGTAATACAAAAAAGAGAAGAAACCCTATCTCTTAGATAATGCTAATTTCTACTAGTTTGATGATGCATGGTTAGTGCTGGTAAATTTTTGCTAATATACAGGCATTTGATGCTTTTCATGCATTTGAAGTTTATAACAATCAGTTTAGTATTTATTTTGTAGCAGTTTTACAGAGACGCTTTCAGTAAAGATCTTCGGCATCAAGTCCTGTTTTCATGATTTGTTCATATCACTTACTAATAATGTTAGCCTTTTATGAATATTTAAACAACTGATTCATGTTTGTTTCCAACAGAAAATTAACAATAAGAGAATTGCAACAGAACCTGCGGAGAGTATTCTCATCATGACACTGTTAAATGTCAATGAATTAAAAAATAGTAATAGTAGGCCTTGAGTGTTTCCCAGTGAAGTTAAGATAAGATTTGATACTGTCTTTGCCACAAAGTCTCAATATTATAAAAAGCAGCGGAAATGCAGTACATTTACGTTTACGGCATTTAGCAGCCCAGAGCAATGTGCATCAGTACCATTTTTCTAGTCAGTAGTCTCGATACTATTTATGCTCTCTTGGTTCTTTTTAGCTCATTCAATGTTGAATCAGTTCCCATTTAGAGTTTCAGTTTTACAGCGTTGTGACCAGTGTTTTACATTTACATTTACGGCATTTATCAGACGCTTTTATCCAAAGCGACTTCCAATTCCTAATTACAGGGAACAGTCTCCTTGGAGCAACTTGGGGTTAAGGGTCTTGCTCAGGAACCCATTGGTGGTGTGCTTGGGGTAGGATTCGAACCCATGACCTTTTGGTCTAGAGGCAAGTATCCTACCCACTGCGCCACCACCACCACTGGTGTTGAAACCAGTACAGTATAATAATTCATTTTGATTGTTTATTTAAAAAATCTAAATGCAAAGTAAACATTTTTTATGCTGAGTAAGACATACTAACTTTTCCCAAATAATGTGCTGCACTTCTGTTTGTAGTGTTTGGAAGTGTGTCATGCACTGTCTCTGGACACTTGGCTTATGATCTGGGATGAAAAGCAGTGTGAAACCCCACCTCTGTTAAGAAGAGCTAGGAACCCAACTGTTTGATATGCTTGCATTGGTCCCATGCTGCTAACATAACTTCATTGTCAGGAGATATGTGCCAGCAGGCCACTTCATTAAAAAGGTCATTAAATGCATGCATTTATCTAACATCCGTTGTTTATCTGAGGGTATTGGTGAGACTGCTGCCCATAAGCAGTACACACATGCTTTATAACTTTAGTGAGGGTCTTAGTCTGTGTGCTGTCATGTTGTGCTCACGTCTGGCTCTCATTAAACAGGGCCGAGGCCTGTTGGGTTCCTCTGGGTTTCTCTCTGACTTCCTGGCACACTGCCTACTCCTTGTGGCCTCATATCCACAGGAGAGTGTGCCAGATATGTCTGTATATGTGTGCATATGAATTTATCTGAACAAAAATGCCCTACACCAATCTGCTTCAGCAACATTTTCATCAGTTCTCCATCTTTTAGATGGCTTTTAAATGGCATGGATATCTATTACACTGCACGAACATAATCAGCTGATGGGGCTGAGGCTCTTCAGAGAAACAGGATCCAGTTTTTGCAAGAGCATAAATGGATTGCTGACAACTCACAAGATCGTCCTGTGACGGCAAAGATAGAGCATCGGCTCTGGATGCCCAGAGCACAAAACATTTCACGTGGATCTGTAATGAGGCCTCGCAGACTCATGGCCCTAACTCAACCTAACTCAAATCTCACCATGCTGCTCTGTCACTTTACTGATGGAGTCTTATGATCTCGGTCCTCATTTCACCCTACTGTGATCCTACACCAACCTGACATAAATCGCTTAAAGGTCTTTTCATTTTAAATGAGTTGGCTTGTGCTGGCCACTTGCTCCAGCACAAGGGTTGATATCCATATAATTCATGCTTCAACCCTCCCAAAGCACAGTCCTAAATCATCAGCGGTGAGAACCTTCAGTTAATGTACAAGAGTGCACCAAATGTTTCTCCCCAGAAACAAAGCCGAACTTTGTTTCCAGAAACAAGACAAAGACATGCTGTGTTTTACTGCATCATTTGTATTGTTTTATGCTCTCTTCATAAATGTATAGGACAAGTTGTTTATGTGTAAAACGATGAGGAGAGAGACAAGGGAGAAACTGCTCTCTTCTGGTTGAGTTCTGTTTACCTCCACATCTTTCAATTTAAAATCCATGGCAGTAACCACATCCTCTTGAACAAACATCTCCAAAATGAGGACATGGAAGAAAAATGATTATAGCTCATTATATTTTGTGCCATTATAAGAACTAGATCCTGCTGGCTGAGGAATATGAACCCTTTCTATGAATACAGTATATAGCTGCTCAAATAATCACTGACTCTCAGACTGCCTGCATGTGTCTTGTAAGGAAAATAAAATCCAAGCCATCTAAACGCAGCAGGGAACTTTGATATGAGAGTCAATTACTGTCTGCAGTGTTGTTGCGTTATGTCTTGGTAAATTGGCCAATTATTGTTGGGCCTTCGCCAAGAGCACCATGCTCTTAATAAGAGTACACTTTATACTGATTCAGCCTGTTTATCTACAATAGCCCCATGGCACACCCCTGTACAGTACCTTGAGCATTATACCCAAACCAAAGCTACTATTAAAGGACTGAGGGGCAGCATGAAAAGTGTTTTTTCTTACTAAGACCGTCTCCGTGTCTACTTTAGTGAGGTGTTTGACATATGCAGGAAATGAGTGGTGTCAGTGTCAGAGCATTTAAGTGCAACTGTCTGTAGCAGCCATAAAGGGGGCATTAATGTAGAGGTGATGACCTCTGTTGTGTGTGGGGCACAGCTCTGATCAGCAGTTTCCTGGTGTCAAGGAGTGTTTAGAGTTGAAGTGAACCAACACTGTGAAAACACCAGTGTGCTCTTTGGTTCTAAACACCATCCCCACTTCCCGAAGGACAGTATTTGAACATAACTCACACTGTCTTTTGTTTATTCACAAAATTCGTTTTTTTATTGTTGTTTTTTGTGACAAAAAGCCTTGTTTTAATGATTTCTCTTTTATTTTACATGCAATGTCTTGAGCACCAGTAAAGGAGTTCACCAGTAATGGAGGAGAAGTTATCCTGGCACAGTATAAAAGGCGGTTGAAACTTTGCACCCAACTCCCCCACCAAATATTGTCTCCACCTCCAATGCTGCGTGGATCATTTTTATCCCCAAAGATACCGCATCCCTTTTGTCTTGTTCCAGTGAAACTGGAAACGATAGTGTTGATCTCGGCTGTTTTGTTTTGCTGTTTTTTTAATGAGCTGAGCTGCATTTCGAGCTCTGGGCTTGTGTGTGCTTAAGTGTTCCTCTCTGCTTTAGGGCTGTTTGTGTTGGTCTGCATGGTCAGAGATGAAAAGCTCCAGTAGGCCTAGATGGGGGAGATGGCTCCTCAAACTAGTTGTGTTGTGAGGCCCCCCTCTGCATGCAATCTTAATGGAGCAGAAATAGACCCTACCGCCTCCTCCCTGCCACCATCTCAAGCACCATCGGACTTGAGACGCCATGGGGCCACTTGATCAGATAACACCAAGGCTGACACACCATATCCTGTCAACCGGCTTAACTCACACTCAACTGCAAGATGGTCAAATAAATATTAATTTTACACATTTTTTGACAGCTGGTTCAAAAACACACACAAATTGTCAAAAAAACTTATTTGGAGTGATTTAATAGAATACTGTGTTTCAAATGTGAGTGTCAAAATATGAAGCATATTTTTAAATTTTAAAGAAGCACAGCATAGTGATAATGTCCCATACCAGTTTCCCAGAACTGTGCATGTAAGGCAGGTTGGAAGTGTTATGTGTTAGTTAGTGTTAAGAATGCAGAATTACAGTCAGCTGACAAGAACCAAATAAAAAAGTATTTCTCAGGAAAAGACAGTATGACATGTCCCAGACAGAAAAAAAATCTATTTCCAGACATGTGTTTTTGGTTTCAGCTCAAGGACAAAGAAATGCAGAATGTCTTCCCAATAATCCTTTAGCCTGGCTTTGATCCATCTGGCCCTGTATTCAAAGGTGTTGCCTCTTGGCACATTATAACATACTTTTCCAGCATCACCTGTTGCTGTCAAATAGAATCAGATTCCTCTTGAATAAACAGTATAATTTTTCTGATCTTCAGGGGACATCAGACCATTTCTGCTTTTTTATGTGGGTGTGCATGATCAGAGTTATTGAGATTGATATCCATCAATAAACTCCAAAGTTAGTAACAGTTATTAAAAGTACATATAACAAATGTTAAACCCATATATGTTTAGGACGTACTTAGCAAAAAAAGAAAGGAATAGAATGGACATGGATGATTTGAATTTCTATGAAACTAGCCACTGAATTGTGCTTCTTCTGATCTAAAAGTTCTGTTTGTGTTTTATTGCACTATATCAGTTCTTGCCTTTCTGTGGCCATTGTTGTCAGCAATTTCCTCTATTTTCTTCTTTTCTTAACATACCTAACCCACCAGGGCATTTTATCGAAGACTCTGTTCATGTATGAACTTACATACAAATTGTGGCTTACCAAAAAGAGAGCAGTTAAACAGCTGACGTTTTACAACCCCTACGCACGTTACCAGAAAGCAAGAAAACCCCCATATGGTTCCATGGTCATATCACATGTCGTGTTTACACAGTGCGTACTTGAAGCCATTATTTCTAAAATGGCTCATGCACAGAAGAGGAACTTCAGTTCATGAAGGTGGGGGGAGTAAATCGTTTCCAGTCCACTTCAGCTTCACTGGGATTCTGTTTTGAGATGCCTTATGGATTAATGTATACAGAAACATCAGACACACATCAGACATATGCCGCAATAGGAATAAGATGAATAAAGCAAGAACAACAATGGCATAATAATAAAATGGCATAAGAATCTGACAGTAGCTCTGCCTCACTTTCAGTCAGCTACTATGATTGCACATGATTGCAGAAAGAGTCATCCACCGCTTCCACCACTTAATCATAAATTCTCAGGCTTGCAATAACCCTGTCCTCTGGCCTCTCATCAGATGTTTTCCTCTCAACAGCTATTTGGCCTTTCTGGATGAGCACAGAACTGTACTTTTATGTAACCACACTTTGAAATTAACCAGCATTCCTTAGTAGATCTTAGAAGTCAAAAGCGAAAAGTACATTAGTCTGTTTCCCTGGTTTGGAAAGATCAGAGTGAGCAGCTGAAAGGGCAAGGTCATTAGAGGGAAATTCCACCAAAAACAGCATTGTATTTTCGACATCTTCACACACCCTGGGACCATCCAAACTGTTTCTGACATGCCTACAGCTGTCAGCTATGCTTTTGCTGCCTTTACTGTCAAACTTCAAACCAGCTGTAGATCAAGCAGACATAGCTCAGTCGTTGTCGGCGAAAAGTGCAGACAGATTGATGTTGAAGCTTTAGAGAGATTTCGTACTATAATTATTGAGTAAAGGGTTGAGTATAGGTTAGAGTATTTTGCTTGCTAGTCCCCACTGTCCTAGTTTTCAGCACCAGCCATGGCCAACTTGTCAGTGGTTACCATGATTTTTAAAAATCTATATTGTCCATAATGCATGCAATCTACACAAATCCCTTTCATCAGCTCAACTCAGAAAATTCCATCCAGCAAATTTGTGCAGAAGATGAATATTTGAGCTGCTCAGTATACATCAAGGTTACTGTGGTCTGTGTGGGTGTAAAGAGAGACAGAGAGAAAGAGACAGGGAAAGAGAAAAAGTACATCAAACAGTGCAGGAAATATTAATCATTAGCCAGATTTTTCAGTGTGGTCTCATATCACAGTGCTAGACCCCTTCCCTTCTCTCATTGCCAAAGAAAACAGCTCTGCAGAACCTGCAGGCCTAACAAACTAAAAGCTTCAAACTCATGTCCATCTTTGCACACCATTTAACTCAAAGCCTCAATGGAGTTCTTGTCTTGTTTGAGCGCCTTCAATGCCGCCAGATTCTGGAGTCTGTCTACGTTCACGCCTGTTATCAGAAACCAGTCTGTCAACCTGAACAAATGCGAGCTAAAGTATGTGCTAATGTTTTGTTTTCAGTCTCCTGGCTGCTGTACCATGAGGTACACTTCATACTTAACTGTAGTATTATTTCAAATGAGTGCATCATAGTATGATTGATGAAGCCTTATGGCATAATTTCTTTGGACACATGTATAAACTAACCTTTGCAAAATAACTGCAAGCTCATCTCAAAACCAAAAATTGGCCAGGAGACCACTCATATCTCGAAGAACTTGTAAGTTGGGACACTTGTAAGTCAAGGTAGCACTGTATATAGAAAAAAGTCAAGTCAAATTTCATAATAACAGAACAGTTAAATATTTAAAATACTTGAAAATGATCAGTAAAAGCAGCAAAACTTATTGTATTAAATTAAACAAGGATTTGGAGTCTTTCAGAAAAACATAAAAGGAATACAGTAAGAATTCATTTTAGTGATGCTAATGTTCACATCTTTTAAAAAAGTATATTTTAAGGTATGTAGCATCACTCTTATGACAAAACCTTAATCTCCAAATATGCAACACCTGTATGACATCATATGCATAAAACAAACCTTACAAAGCTTGCATGCAGGCACAGGTGTGTGTGTGTGTGTGTGTGTGTGTGTAGGCTGAGTTTCTGTACTCAGGCCCCAGTATGGGCCTCTTCTGTTCTGAGGCCCTGCTAATCTCCATTGTTCCTCTGGTGGCCACTCTCAAAGAAAACCATCTACATGAACACATGAACACACACAAATAGCGCAGACACACACAAACATACACACACACACACTCTCTCCCACACACACATTTATGTTTCATTGGACAAAACTGCCACTTTCTAGCTTTTCACACAGAAATGGAAACCCAGCTGAATGAATGACTCAGCCTCTTACACCTTCATACTGCAGAAGAGACAGCTGTGCAGCATTTTCTCAGTGTGGAGACCAACCTTCCACCCAGGTCTCTCCACATTAGACAGCTCTTTACACTAGGGCTCTGCTGAGTTAGCTGCTTGCCTTTGGGTGACTAGTTTTATGAGGGTATTCAAGTCACTGGAGCATAGAGGAGCTGTTGAATTTGGCATCAGAGTGATGATTCACAGTTTCTCTTTATTAGATTTGCTTTCTAGGGCACAGATTTGAACTCAGGTGGCACCTGAAAGCTGGATCGTTCTTGAAAGAGTGCAGATATGTGGTAAAATGCTTTCATTTTTGGAGAAATATAGATGCTTGGGTGTATGTGCCTATTATTCTGCCCTTTTTGCTGTATAATAATGATTAAAGGACCAATAGAAATGGCCCAAATGACTAACCAAAAGAGAAATCTTTTAGGTTATTAGCACTTTCTTTGAAGGGTACCAACACTGGTACATCAGTTTATGGCAGAATAAGGTGTTTTAAGGAATAAATGTCACAGAACTGTTGTAAGCATACATAAACTAAACTAACAGACATTTATTCCAATTATAACATGGTTATGGTCTTTTCCAAGTAATGCATGTTATTAGACAAAGGCCTAAGTGTAAGAAACATATTTGAGTAATACAGAAGATTTTTTTTTCATCCTCATGCACTTAATACTGTTTGTTACAAATATCAGGTATATGAAGTAATGGAAATGGTTGCTGTTAAAAATGTGTTTATATACGTAACAGCTTAATTATCAAAATAACAGATATTGTTATTGTAATATAAATGTTTTGTAATAGTCTTGTAATATAATCGATAGCGATGACGGAATTGCAGGTGTATTGATGGCAGTATTATAAACACAAAAATACAATCTAGTTTAAGGCCTTTAGTGTCAATTCAGAATCAGAATCAGAAAACTTTATTTATCCCGGAGGAAATTGTTCAGTGTCACTTCTTCAAATATCTTATGTCATGTTGTAATTATTGATCAAAGTTATTCATAATAATTAACTATTCCGTGCTTACACAAGTATGTCCCTACATAGGCAGCCTTCAAAGAAAGTGTAGCTGTTTTTTTCCCCTTCTATACAGCTACCATTCAGCATGTTGTGTGTGTGTGTTAGAGTGAGAGAGAGAAAGAGAGAGAGAGAGAGAGGGGGAGAGAGAGTGGGTTGACCACTTGGCCTGTGTTCTTCATCTCTGTTGAGAGAAGGGGGAGGGGGCTTTTATTTGATGAGGTCATTGCTGAGGTGGGGCCCATGTGGAGCCAGACTGGGATGAATCATTAGAACTCTCTGTTGTTACACCTCACCCACAAAACTCTTCCATGCCAAAGAATGTGGTTTGCAAGTGAAGTCCAGGTCATGGCCACATTGCAACCAGCTATGAGAGCAATAGCAGACAGCAATATCAAGACAACACAGACTATGAAAATACATGCATTGTACCAATCTGAATAGCGACATCTCTTCGATGTTACATAAGCGCTCCCTTTGCTTCGTGTTCCCTTTCCATCCAACATCTAGCAGCTGCTGATTGCAGCCTCTCATTGCTAATGGATTGCTGACCTTAGTGTTTTTACCCCATGAGATCAAATAGCACTAAGATCAGACAGCAGCACTCAGCACAATTTTAGCCATGTCAACAAAATGACTTCAATGTGTGTGCTAATGTAAATGCTAATGCAGAGCATTAAAACAGTGATCTGAATGTACGTTTTGAGTGCTTGCCATGCTCACAGAATTCGGTTAAAAAAAAAAAAGTGGTAAAAATGTATATTTTTTTATTATTTTTGTTAAAATATACATGAACACACCACAGAACACAGTGTAAACAGCAGTCCTGGGATTCAAACCCACAACCTTCTGGTCAAAGGGCGGATGTCACTAAGCTGTCATTAGCTGTTATGTTTGGTTATGTCCGTTTATATAACAGTGTAGCTAGTAATTATCATGACAGATGAGATGATGTCAAATTAGCCTATGTCAAATACTAATGTAATGTCATGAGTACTAGTAATAGTAACAACACCCATTAAATTACAAACATAATCTGTCATGACAACTCATAACAGCATATGACATCTGCTATGAAAAGGTTATGACATGGTAATGTCAGTATTATATAGAAGTATCCTTTAATTTTTTTATCTATATTGTCTTTGAGAGCCTTGAGGCTGAAGTCTTAGCATGGCTCAGATGTTGAGTCAGTCTAATTAGTTACAGTAATCTTGTCTGATAACTGATAGTGGTAAATAGAGTGACATGTTTTTAGCAAGTCACTACAGATATTTCAGAAGCAGTGTTTGGTGAAAGATTATGTAGAGACAATATTTGTGATAAATCTCTCCTAGCCCACCAAGAAAAGAATGAAAGATGTTTGGTGACCACTAAGCATTTAAAGCATTTGCGGAGAAGCTTCTGTTTTGCAGGGTCAGAGCAAACCTGTCACTGCAGAACAAGAGGGTTGATACAGAAGATTTGTCTCAGAAAGAGAACAATAGGCTGAGCCTGGCCTCTCCTGCTCCTGCTGCATCAGATAAGACCATGCTCTGAAAACAGAAGGCGCAGTAAGTTGAGCATTCCTCCACAGTCGCCACATAAGGAGGCCTTTGTGCGCCTCTGCATTTTCAGAGGCCTCTGCTGGATCAGGTCGAAGTGTAGCTGGTAGAGGAGGATGCATGCTGTTTATTAGATTGAATAAGGCCATGGTCTCCTGGCTCTAATTGGATCACACGGGAAGAGGATTCAATTAAAGCCATATATTCAGCTGTTAATGGAAGTCTTCCCCCCTGGGCAGAGAGGACCACCCAGTGGTGAAGTACTGCAGCAGGGATCTGGCAGGCAATGGCACAGCCATCCTCCCGCAAGCTCAGTGAAGACTGCCAGCAACATTTAAAGCCATTCATAAAAGACAGTGGTTTAGAAAAGGATCACATGAGCAGTAAAATGATCTCTGTCTTGCTTTACTTATACTGAATAGTCTTATTATTACTTAGTTTTTTAAAAGGCAGAATCTAACAGAAGTGCCACAGAGTGCAATAAAAGCTGATATGACTTTGGTAGAAATGACCATTGCTGATGACATGATAATTGTTTTACTGTTGAGATCAGATTTTATGTGGGCAATCTGTGACACAGTGAATTGTCTTGCTTAAGTGCAAATTTGCTCTGAAAAACACTGCAGTGTTTACTGTCTTTGGCGCCTCTGTTAAAGATTTCGGATGCCCTTTTCTGTGCCAGTGTTGCCAACAGTGTTATTCTGAGAAAAGAAGAGCAGCAGAGGCCTGCCGTAACTATGACAACACAGTGCTCCTACGTCATTTCTCATCACTTAGTAGCAGCTAAACAAGCTGTGGAGTCTTCACAGCTTTGTCTTTGCTCACTTGATGTAAGCTATATTGTCTTCTGTACTTCATGTCTTATTTGTGCAATGATGTCTGACAGAATTTGAAGAGAACATTCTCCATCAAGCGCATTGAACTGTCAGTGACATTATGTTTGTGGCACTTCCTGTTCACATGCTAATCTTCACCCACTCAGTATTGGTGGTAGTGTGTAATTGGCGGGAGCACCAGCTGGTGGGTAGAATTGTACATGAGTAAAACTGGGAAGAAAATTAAAAAACTGTAATGCATGTAGTCTCTATTCAACCCATTGACCAAGTGAAGCAGTGGGCAGCCTGCAACACAGTGCCTGGAGGTACCTTGCTCAAAGGTACCTCACTGGTGCCACTGGCAGTCCTGGGATTTTAACCCTCATCTTTCCAAATGCAGGAGCAATTCGATAACATTCAGGTCATTTTTCATGCCCTGTCTGTTTAAAAGATTGAAGATCTATAGCCACTTACACCAACTAACCATGCATACTATTGTAAGTGATGTAGTAAAGTCTGTCCCAAAGTCTGTACATTTAGATTAGTTGCTTTAAATGTAGCAAGAATTTTGGTAGCACCACAAAGTGTATTTTGAATGAGTCCGTTTGAAATGGTAGAAGAGCCTTCTGACAATGGAGGACAATTTTTATTTATACAGTTTTTCCAAAACTCTAATGCAATAACAGAAGTAGCTTTGGGTTTCTTACAATGCAAATGAAGCAGCTTTAAAAAAAAAACGAAGGTCACTAGTTCAGTTTAGCCTACTTAACTTCTGTTTAACCTAAATGTGTGCTGCTCACCAGCAGCATGCAGTTTCCAGGCTCCACACATCTTCACAACAATAAACTTTTTGGTGCAAGATATAAACACCGGATCGGAGGCCACAGAACCACTTTTTCCATAGGAGGTTTGTTTTGCTGTACAACTGTTTTGACACACCCTGGATGTTCCAAAAGCAATCTATGGCAGACTGCTTTGTGTCAGTCAGGGTTTGGATGTTACAATAATATTATTTTTAATGCATTTAATGACAGGAATGTTAATTTCAATCTCTCTATTATAAAAGCAACTCTGTGAACATTTTCTTGTGGCTGTCTTTGCACCAACAAATGAATATCCATGACCAACATTCAGTGCTGCTGTCTGCTCCTCATTCATTTCTCCTGAAATCAAGAGCATCAAACGGGAGTTTGGACCCCTTTGCTGCAGTGAAAATCTTCCTCACATTAGTAAGGACAGGAACTAGTGCTGGATAGTGCTCTCCCAAAAGTATTGCACAGAGCTCCATCACCCCTGAGAATGCAGTTCTATCACTTCAGTCCAGTGCTGGGGACTTTGCCAATGGTCCTGGTGATCATGTGTGTCTGCCCCAGAGCTTCCCATTCTTTGCTCTGCCATGTACCCAAGCTGTGTGTGCTTGTGTCATGAAAGGGGGATACATTTGAAGCAATGTTTGAATACTTATAGACACTTCACATTTGTGATTACATACAACTCACAAAATGCCACAGGTGTAACTGAAGAACAGGTTACATTTGAAGAACCATGTTCACATGCAGTTTCAGAGCCTAGTGCTCTTTGTGCACACATGATATTCCAATGATGTCAAATGTTTACCTGAACATATGAAAAACACTTCCTGACATCTTGCGTCACTGAACTTCAAATGATGTTAGCATGTGAGAAGAATTTTCATAATCCTACTAAACCTCAAAACAAAATTTCTTCCAGTGTGGGAGTCATTTTCCTCCATTGTGCGATGCAAGCTTTTATTGTTCTGCTTTTTTCCTGCTTTGTGCATAGATGGATTAGTTATTGCTGAAATCAACCCAAATCATTGTCTCATGTGTCCTTGCCAGTGTGATTTAGAACATTTTGACAGCCATATTGTTCTCTGGATATGTTCCAGCTTTACCACCAAAGTACACCTGGTTATAAGCAGAGATGATGTCGGTCCCATTTTGCTTAACCTTGTGAGCTAGAAGCCCTGTCATGATATCTGCATCTCATAGAGTGACAGTTATGAGTACTCTCATTTTAGCATACACGACACAGCGCTCCTCAAACACTGCCACTGTGTTTAAAATCGTTCACTAATCACTACTTCCTAATCAGGAGGGTCTTATAATGAGTCGAACTAAAACTATTTTGTATGCCAGTTTTACATGGATTGGCCCATCATTCTGTAAAAGTATTTATATTTTCCTGCATGCAACAGAGCATCATGACTAAAAATGAGAGGAGAGACTACTGGTCAGTGAATGCAGAGAAGGCATGGGGTGTGAGGGGCCATTTGTATTAAGCTCTTAATGAGAAAACTTGAATGATTTATCATTATAGGGACACTTTGCAAGTGAACCCGGTCGATCTTCATTGCGAGACTGAAGCAAAAAGACACCGACAAATAATGATAAAGAAAGAGTGCAGAATGGAGCTGTGGGAAGACTTTATCTGCAGGGAGCAAAATGTACAATAGAGAGAAAAGGCTGTAGATCTTGAAATATGCCTATGGTGTCCTATAAGAATCATCTGGATCCAGTTGTTCTCCGGGCTGTGTTTCTGCATTCCTGCAGGCGGCGCTTACCAAACAAACATCTCCCTTCTTATTAGATCCAGAGGGTCAAGCTTGCGTGTGCACTTTCATACACATGTGCGCTTGAGCACACACACACATAGGCACATACACACACACACACACACACACACACACACACACACATAGGCACACCCACATGCACACCTGACACATGCTTACCTCAGTGCTTGTGAAAAGGAAGCTTTAATATAGTCCATTCTTTAATATAGTGTAGTCAGAATCAGAGAAAGCTTTAACAGTTTCTCGTCAACGTGGAAGAGAATAGTGAGCACATTAAAGCTTGGCATAACAATTACAGATTGGAAAATGACTTAAAGGTCTATACATTTCTGCTAAACATGATTTTCCCTGAGAATTGGCAGCATGAAAACATCTCTATTAAATCTGAAGCTGCCTCTTGCACAGGTAGTTGTCAGCAAGGGTGCATTATAGGAGCGTAATGGGATCCTGTTAAGTACAAAATGATGGTAACTGCTGCAGGTCTGAGTGAGCTCTAATTCCCCACCTTTACAACCTATGATGTGCCTTTTACTGAGCATTATCATACCAACGACAGTGCCAGAAAATGGGATACAGGGCCCTGGCATGGAGGTTTTGTTACAGGAGCATTTCCTCTGGGTTTAGCTATGTTGCATATAACACATGCGGAGAATTTACCTTTTAGACGAGATGTGATAAAACGAGACAAGTTGAGAGAAGAGAAGAAAAGAAAAAGAAAAAAAAGAAAATAATGAAGAATATACAAGAATAAAAAAGAAAAGTGAAGAAAATACAAGATCAAAAAAAAAATTAAGAGGATACGGGGAAAGAAACATGAGGAAGAGAAGAGAAGAGATGAGAAGAGAAGAGATGAGAAGAGAAGAGAAGAGAAGAGAAGAGAAAAAGGAATGAGAAGGAAAGAGAAGAACGTGATGGGGTACAAGGAAAGAAAAATGAGGAAGAGAAGAAAAGAAAAGAGAAGAGAAGTGAAGAGAAGAGAAAAGAAGAGGAGAGAAGAAAGAAAGAAAATAAATATAGGAAAATTACATGCCTCCCAAAAACAGAATAAAGTTCAGTGAATATCTGAAACTTGCAAGGTCAACAGAGAAAAGCATGTTCTCCATTCCACAAGTGTTTAGTTTGGGGGTTTGGGGAAGACAGCTGTGAGCAAAGAGCTGCATGTCTTTGTCGAAACATTGTGTTTCTGCATGTTTTGAGAGAATACTAAAATAACATTTGGACAGCTGCTCTACCTTCATCAAAAAGCCTTCCACAGGATCCCTCCTGCTTCAATGCCGGCATCACCAGTGCCCCCTGCAGGCCGGTGGGAGAGGGAGTGACTTTGAGGCAACGCTGCCATCTGGTCGGTGGTGGCAAATGCAGTTGGTCTGAAATGGAGCCCACATCCAGGGTGGTTCTGAGTTTTCTGTGGCCAGTTAGGTCCTGAGAGAGAGTCCCACATCTGCGCATTGCATCCTACAAGCCTGCGCAACCCGTGACCTTTAAGGACTTCTGGGGTTCTCATATTCAGGACGTCCCAAGTGAGGAGCCCTTTGAGAGTATTCCCACAGTCCCCCACAGCACTCCTGTCAAGAGTCACAGGGGTCAAGGGAAGAGAAAAAGGACAGTCTTTCTAATCCACCAACTCTCCATTGAGACTTACAGTGCCCACTTAATTGCTTTTGTACATTTCCTTTATGCTCAGATTTAACCATTAGACCCATCCTGTTAGGCATATTTAACCACTATACATGGCCTCATCTTTCTACAAAAAGTTCATCCATTATACAGTTTTTATTACACTGATAATTGCTCGCTCTTAGCTTGGTAACCATCCCCCCAAGTTTGCCACTTGCTGCTGTCCTGGCTGCATTTCATTCAGCTCTGGAGGGGACGTGCTGCCCCTCACATGCACCTCCTGGCTTTCTGCCAAACCTCCTGAATGGCTGGCACTTGGAGCTGCCCGCCACACAAAGACCTCCACTGTGTCCAAATCGTACCATTTAATGCATACACCAATCAAACAAATGCACTTTTTTATTCACCTTTGAATATATGCTGCTGGAGCGAGCCAGGCCCTGCAGGGAAGTTTCTGTGGCCGACTCTGTGTGAGTACCCAGCAGGACAGTTTTGAAACCCTAGCAGTGTAAATGTCTGCTTCCCCTAGGTTCATTTGTATTAATTGGATGTGCCAAAGAGTGCATTAACGGAGCTGCTAAGGAGCTGGAGGACGTCTGCTGCCCTCGCAGTGAACCAGGAGGCTGCAGCCATGGCAACTGGTACCATTCTTCCCCTTTCTGTGCTGGTGGTCATGGAGACTAGTGGCTTGTCAGGGCCTCCTAGACATCAAAGAGAAGAGGCTGTGGACACTTGGGGTCTCAGCAACTGACCACTTGACCTACCAATGTCCTGCTTGAGAAGTGCTGTAGCAGGAAATTAAGAAGATTATAGAATAGCGGTGATAATGAAAGGGGGGAGGTGAGTGTCATATACAAGGTATTAGTGCTTCAGAGGACAGGGGATTGAATCAAGGAAAGCACAAATACAAATAGAAGAGTGGTGGTCCTTCACTTTCCATTAAAACTTGTTCTGCTGAGTTAGCTATGGCGTTCTCTGCTCTGCTGCCTTACTTAGTCTAGTGTGAAGCTTAGAAGAACATGGAGCTCAGAAGAACACTGCTGAGGAAATCACTGAGAAGATCAGAGTTGTTTTAGTTCTGCATGGAGACTTACACATAAAATGTCTTGGTACAGCCAAGGAACCTCAGTGTAGGGGGACTGCATATAAGACCAGGGGAGTAGAGCATGCTTGGACCGTAGGCCTACTGCTGTTGGCGTAAACACAGCATTCATGTGGCCTGGACTCACCATAATAATGGCCGTTGCATTCCCATCCCCCCTCCCAGGGCTCCACCCAGCAGCGCTTTTGAACAGTCCTAAAAACAATCTGTGCTGACATTAAATTGCCAACAGAAAGAGATAACCTCGCTCTTCGCACTGTTTCCCCTCTCTCATATCAAAGTGTAGTTTCCATATATGCATCTTAAGCCACAAACTTGGCCATGGGCCTGAGTAACAAATGAGCCAGCCCATCTGATTTGATCTGAAGAGAAGGAGCCAGAGCAGGGCTAACAGAGTGTATGAGCTAACAGCTACTGAGCTTCCAATGCATATAGAATGCTGGCTCTGAATGCAAGAAGACAAGAGAAAAACAAGAGAGTAATTGATCATCCTTCTTGGCAGTGTAGTTGTGTGGTCAGCCATGTAGCTGATTTGATACAACTACAAGTGCTTTTAAACAAATTTATATACTTCGTCTATATTCAGAAATTCATGTCTCCTTCCGTAGCCCCAGAGGAACTTATATTCATCTGCATGGTGTCATTATGGTATTTAGATGATGGTAAGTGGCATCACAGCCTGTAGAACATGAACTAGATCAAGTTTATTTTGTTTAATGTGGGCCCAAGAACTTACATGTCATATAAGACAAGTAATGTAACTTATACAGTTAGTGTTTGCACCCCGGCAAAGTTATTCTTTTTTTACATTTTGGAAGTGAAAAGTACAACCCCTGTGGCAAACTACTTTAAAGCTTATCTACAAATGTTAATGTACTCTTACTTTATGTTCGATTAATGTAAGATGTCAGGAAAAAAATGTTTGCAGTGCCTACAAAGCACTTAGTAACACGCCCAGATATCACAACTTGCAAATGCTTTTGTAGTCTTTCTGTTCTTGTTTTGCTGTTGTGTTTATTTCTTTTCACTTCACTATGTTGTTTAGCCAGCTGCGCCCTTACATTTGAGTTGAGCTGTATTGCAAACAGTAAAAATACGTTACTTACCTCCGCTTGTTCCTGATCAATGCTGCGATAATCTGAGTCGAATCTGCAGTGAGAGACATTCTACAGGTTAAAGCAAGCTGAAGAAGGCAATGCACACAATATGTTTATATGCTTATGCCAGGCCCCACCTATCAAAGTATGTTCCACAGTCCATGCATGCAGTGATTGTTTATTTTCTGCTGATTTTTCACAGAAGTGGGTCTCCATACTGGCCCCCATACTGGCCTCTGAACAGTGCAGTTCTCATTCAGATAATAATGGGCTTCTTCAAATGACTGACTGATATTCTTTCTTTCTTTTCATTTTTTTTCTTTCTTTCTTTCTTTCTTTCTTTCTTGCTTTTTTTTTCTTCTTTGCTTTCTTTCTCACATTTTCACATTCTTACAATTCTTTCCTAGTTTCTCAGACTGCACTTGAGCACTCACATTACAGTTCTCATAACTTTTAGATTTTCAGATCCAGTCTTTATGGTCAGTTTCAAAATCGTCACTAACCACCACTAACTAATCACTAACTGAGGATTACAATTACAGTGATGTGTGTACAGGTAAAATGTGACAGATGTGGGTAATGTTGTAGGTATATCTAATGTTGTAGATAAAGCTATTATTTTATTCTGTCATTAAAGTTTGCTTATTTAAAAATCATTAGTTAATAAAAAGAAAAAGTAAATGAATGTGGTCCAAAATACCTGTCTACGCTCTTTCTATTTTTGTTCAAATCCAATGTTTCTGCCTTGACACTTTTGTGACCCATATCTCTCATTAATGTGAACACATCGGTGCCCTGAAAGGACCCACAGGTTCTGTTTAGCCAGTTTAGCCAGATCAGCATTAGCCAGTACTGACACTCTGGCCACTCTAGATGATGAAGGCAGGGCTATATGCATGTACACACACAGAAGAGAAACACATGAAGGAAATATGTGAATTTTGGTTGCTGGTTGCAGGGTAATACATATGTGTACGATCTAGGATCACAAATAAAAGAGGCTACATCTGATTTGGGAAAAAAACAAAACATGGCAAAACATTTTATCTTCAAATGTAAACCCTGAAGTTGACATTTATTAACCATAACTAACGCATGCCAAACAGCTGTTCTAAACAAGTATGTTCTAATCTTTAGTTTTAGAGTCGTGATCAGAATTTTCAGATTAAGTTAATGTTGGCTTTTATCATGTTATCTCCATGCCTAGGTTTGGCATGAATGCATTTTACAGCATTTGTTATTTTCATGTTCAAAACATTTGGCAGTGGCCAACTACTGGTCAATTTCTGATTTAGACTGGCATGTTAAAGACAATTGTTCAGACATAGTCTATTAATTAATGTTCTTTGACATAAGTGTTACACATTTTGAGCAAGCAGCTGTACGTCCTGACATCTTTTGATTGCCTCAACATATTTGCGTAGACACTTTTGAATTGTAATTATTTGAGTCATAAAGTGTTACTTACATTAACTCAACATTTAGTTTAATCCGAAAATACATATTTATTGAGAGAAATATACCTCAATAATTCACAGTATAATTAATCCTAAACCTGCAGGTTGTAAAAACCATTACATTTTCAGGCTTTTGTAAGTTTTAACTTGCCCACTTTCTTTCAGGTTGCTATAATTGCTTTTGTGTGAGACGTTTTTGTGTTGATTAAAGCTAATATCAAAGGAATATCAAGGAATGAAATGAAAATATTTTGATCTCTGCAAATTTATGCTGGGCTACGGTGTATGTCACGGGGCATGCGTTTAAGCTGTGCCCCGGAGCTACCTGGAATAAACTCGCGACCAGACCAGGAATCCATAACCAGAGTTGACGTTTATTGTCAAACAAACCAGGGGCACGTGGGCCAAAACAAAACCAAAACCAGAACAGACAGAGACTCACAGGCGCTCTAAAGCGATGGACAGATACCGGAACATAAACAGACACAGACCTTAAATACAGAACATGATGACAACAGGAATACAGAACAGCTGAACAGGGGAAGACAGGACCAATGGGAACACGAGGTAATCAACCGACACAGAACCACGGGCAGGTGACAGGGACCAGACATGGACAGGGGGACCTCTAGTGGGTCTACACGGAACAGCGGGCGTGGAGGGAGACAGACCAGGACGGGACAGGATGACGGCTTGGGGAGAGCCAGGAGAGGGCAGGACCAGGAGAGGGCAGGACCAGAAGAGGGCAGGACCAGAACAGGGCAGGACCAGAACAGGGCAGGACCAGGACCAAGGGGGAAGCAGGGACAGGAGCAGGGGCACAAGGCAGACACTCAGGGTAGGACAGACAG
>JBBPDH010000136.1:6904427-6926717 GCA_037974565.1 Clupeocharax schoutedeni
AGAACTAAGGATCCTCAGCTATATGCTGGCATACAGACAAAGAGAACAGAAAACAGACCAAACACAAGAACAGAAAAACAGAAAACCAAACCTGGCACGGCCCTAACGTGCCAGCCCTAACAGTGTAGTCAGTTTATCTTGTATTCTCATACCGAGATTAAAATAGATTTATTAAAACAGATGATCTCTTAGATTATCTTAGCACTAGACATTTTACTCAATTCATTTTATCAAGTGAAATGGTCTTATTTTAAGTGGCAGATTGTTTTGCTTGTTTTAAGGTATATTTCTTGAAATTAGCTAAATTATCTTCATCATGAAAAATATATAATGATCCACTTACAGAATAGAAGCCGTTTCCTCTTGATGAGGGGTCATTAACTCTGGTCCTGGAGGGCTGGGGCCAACACTGTTTGGTAGTTCTCCTCCTCCAATAAACTTGCTAAATCTGGCAGATGAGTTGAACCAGGTGTGTCTGAGCAGGAAAATTAATCAGGACACTGGCCCTCCAGGATCCCTGCTCTAGATAAAACGACCCAAACAACTAAAAGAACATCTAGAAATGAGTTGACTGTTTAGCATTTATATAACATGTATATAACATATTCATGCTTGGCAAAAATAATTCTGTCAGATTTTTTCTATACCATTAAAAGATCAGATCGTAGTCACTTGTAATGTGAACGCATATTTAAAATCTGATTGAAGGCCATGGAGCTCCAGACTCACTGTGCTAATACATTCCTGGGGCTGAACTGTCCAGTACAATTTCTCTGCTCTTTGACTACAGCCACAAAGGAGTTGCTGTGCTGGCCTACTCTTGGCTGCAGCTCTCTGCAAAGCCTAATTACCCCAACACCACAGCCAATCTGCAGCCCACCTGCGGTCCTCCTCTGAGCCCTCTTTCAACAGGTGCCTGCGTTCCTGCTCTTATCTCCGGGAATATAATTATGTGTTAGCCAGTGCAAAGCAAAATAACTTTGCTCACTTTCTTTCAGACTGCTTCTTGTCAAACAAGTTTATGTTTGCTTTTGTGGCTGATAGCATGCTTTCCCCCCTCAACCAACTCCCAAACTTGATTCCTCATTACTGCCAGCACTTGTGCTAAGCTTTGAAAAATGCTGGGTTTTTTTGAAAGTCTTTTTTTAAAAGAGCAACTTGCAGTCTTTCTCAACAGCTTTGATGGCAGAATCTGCTTTGAGCTGCTTTCTCCCAGGAGGCTGGAACTTCCCGGGTGAGAAGAGTCCCCGCTTCCACAGAGCAAGTTTCAACACGAATAGAGCAAAGCTGTCTTTGCGGTAAATGGCAGCCCGGACACACATAAATCTCAGATGCAAATGCATCTGCTGCGATATCATGACCATAATCCCGTGCTTGAGGGTTGAACAGGCAAGAAAGAGCAACAGTGGGGCTGCGTGGGCCTAATCTTGTGGGGAAGGGTTAGGCTGAGGTGCAGACAGCCTCTTTAGCGTTAGATGTCTCTGGAAGGATTAGGTGCTGCTTGAGAGCAGATAAGGCACTGGAGGATCAGAGCGCTGTTAAACATACCTGCCAGAGCCAGAGCCAACAAGGCAGTCACCCCTGAGCCTGGCATGCGGCCAACATTCCTCCCTGCCTTTGTCCTCTTCCTCCCTCCCACAGACCACTCACTTCACTTTTGTGGTGTAGGATCCTCTCAATGCCCCCATGTTGCTCTTTCAAGGAACGGTTGGGAAACAACCTTCAAGCTGAAAAGAACTGTATATTCCTTCTTCTGATAAGAAAGCAACAGATTAGATGAAATATGGGGGGCTAAAAGCCTGCAAGCTTAAGAGTTTCAGTAAAAAGGTGGAGGAGTCCTGGAAAAGGCTGGAATGGTTCTCTTCTCATGAAAGTATGACATGTCTGCTTGATAATGCCATATCTTTAGAGATTGTAGTTCTTCAGAGACATATTTACTGGTTTTGAAAGCTGGATGTGATTCAGTAAATATATTCACGCCAAAGAAAGGAAGCATTCCAAGATATCAACTTATCAAATTCTTGCTCACCCCCTTTTTTATTAGTACCGTGCTCAGGGCTCTATAGAACAGTTGATTTAAAGATGTAGCTTATTTTTCCTGCTGCTGCTTCTTCCTGCATACATTTTGTGGAGGGGGGGTTTTCTAATTTCCCCCAAAAGTCCTTCCTCCCTCTTCTCTTTTGGCTAAAACAGACATCTGTGTTCATCTATTTTGATCTATTTTTGAAACTTTGTACATTGAGTACAACATTTTCTTACATTTTCTAAACCCTTTATGGCCTCACCTCTGTATATCCAATCCTTTCAGTCCAGCCTTCATGTCTTGAGCCAGCAAACAGGGGAAACACTCCTTTCACCCCTCAGTGAGTGTCAGGTGTCTCTGTGTTATATAGCCCTTAAACACTGAGATTTCTACCCCACAGTTCCTGAATCAGTGCCACTAATTCTCCCTTCAGAACTGTTTAGGAGGCACGGTGCGGCTCAACCCCCCATCTACATCGGGGGAGATGCTGTGGAAAGGGTCAGCAGCTTCAGGCTCCTGGGGGTCACCAAAGACTTCACTTCCTCAGACGCCTGAGGTGTCCACCACTGTCCTCACCAGCTTCAACAGGTGTGCAGTGGAGTCCATCCTCACAGGGAGTGTTGTGTCGTGGTACAGCAGCTGCACTGTTCAGGACGTGAAGGGACTACAGAGGGTGGTGAAAACGGCCCAGAAGATCATAGGCACTCCACTCCCTGCAATAACGGACATTTACAGCACACGCTGTCTCAGGAAAACTAAGAGCATCATGAAGGACCCCAGCCACCCTGCACTGCCACTGTTCACTTTCCTGCCATCCGGCAGGAGACTCAGGACAATACACATACGCACAACACGTTTCAGGAACAGTTTTTACCCCAGTACCATCAGACTGTTCAACACACAGTAACTGTGGTCCTCTCTGTTGCACAACACATCTGTTCTTACTACTATGTGTAATAATGTAGCACACAACACTTTACACTTACACTGCACTGTCACTTTACTTTATACTCAAGACTACTGTTGCTAGTCACTGTTGCTGCACTGTGTGGTCTCTCATGTCTTTCATGTCTTTTATGTCTTTAAGTTCTATCTGTGAAGAGGGTGTTCAAGTAAGAATTTAATTGTACTCTGTACATATGACAATAAACTTCAACTTCAACTTCCTTTAACTAACACTTCTGTTTTACTATCTTCTAAAATGTGCATTTTGCTTATTAGTTATTATAGACAAAAAGGTAACAAAGTAATAGTATTGAAGAACCAACTTTGGTTCCCTAAAGTCCCTTTTAATTGGATGGGAGTCAAAAGTGATTTCTCTATTAAGAGTGCAGTTACATTTTGCTTTTTTGAGAGGTGACATTAGAAAAACAGTATTATTGTTATTATTCTTGTTGTTGCTGTAAATGCCTTGGATATCATCTTGCCATGCAAACAGAATATTTTTCGTGATTGAGGTTGTCAAGGCAGAAGCATTCCTTGAATTGAGATCTGAGCTTCCTATCTTTTTCCTTCTCCCTGTTGCACAGAACAAGCAGAAGTGTTGGGCCCTGGTAGGCCCACACACCAGGTGTAACGAACAGGGCCTGACCACCAGCAGGAGCTACTTAGAGATTAACGGCCCATGGCTGGCTTTATGAGTCTCTTTTAGCCAGGCCAGAAAACATGTGGGGATAGCCTAAACAAGACCTGTTTCTGACACACTCCTCCTCTGGAACAGAACACACAGATAATCCCTACAGTTTGTGATCTTACAGGAAATATGGCAGTGAAATATTAGGACCCTAAATACGTCTCAGCATAATAAGCTCAATGTATTTTTTGACCATTTTGTTTTGGACACAGAACTTACATCAAACAACTACTTGAACGTATGTGTGACATTCAGTAAACAGTGTGAAAATTATGTTAGAGTGTTGACAAGATGTCAAAAGTTTGGATGTAGCATTCTGATGAAGTATCAAATCTGGTAAATTAAGAGAGACCACTAAGCATCAGAAAGAATAAATGAATTACTGATGTAGCCGTAAAATCAGGTATGTCCAAATGAACTCTTTGTCCATTAAAAAAAGCAAGAATGGCAGAAAGCCTGGGCGAGAAAACTTAGAATCAAGAAGAAAACCCTCTTTTCAAACGCTGAGGCAAATTAATCACCCACTCTACTATGTGAACAAATACACCATCATGGGGTTCACAACAAAATACAAGCAATTCACAGTACCTCAGTAACTGGAGACAATCTTCTAGGACAATGTTATTTATAGAAAAAAGAGGCTTAAACTAACCTGTACCAGGTAATATCCATTTGTCCAATTTCTTTTGATCAATCAAAATGTAGGGGTGGGAGTCTGTTAAAAAAGACTGTTTATCCTATATGGGTTTTTAAGATATGGGTCCCAGTATAGATATAAAAACACTGCCCTTTATATGACACAGACTGTATATATATTAAGTGTATTGTCCCATATATTGGAAACTTTGAAGTGTTTAGTGGAAAACCCAAACAACACTGAATACCTTAGTCTGTGCAGGAATTAAACAGGACATAATTACATGGTGTGCATGATCAACTGGTTCGTCTTGCTACTGTTGTGCTTTATAGAACTTTCATGTCAATGGCCAAATTGAAGATAATAACTGGTTGTCTCTGGTCTGTTTTATTATTCATAATTATGATGTTGCTATGCTACTCTACGGTCTAGACTACCAGTGCACCTCCTCCTGTAGGCTAATTGCTCTGCTGCTCTGGGTTACAGTGCTTTGATGGAAACAGCTGTTAAAGGCAAATTGTCTGATCATGATTTTAAAAGGCAGATTATATAAGACAATAAACAGCAGTTATTGGTGGTGAATCCTAGACAGCATGAATTATGTACAGCGGTGGAAATAATTATTTGCTGACAATCTCTAATTATTACGACAGAAAATCAACCAAAATTCAGGAAAAAACATGTTATATGAAAGTTATAAAATCTGCATTTCATTGTGTGAAATAAGTATTAAATACCCAAGCAAAACACGACTTGTTGGAATGCTCAGCAGTAAGATGGTTCTTGTAATCGGTCACCAGGTTTGCGCACATCTCAGGGGCGAATTTGGCCCACTCGCCTTTCCAGAAACTCTCAAAATCTTTTAGGTTTCATGGCTGCTGCTTGGAGATTGGCTAGGCCACTTCAAGAACTTCATGTGCTTCTTCTTTTGCCAGTCCTTTGCAGTATGTTTTGGGGGCAGCTGGTAGCCTAGTGGCTAGGGCGGTTGCCCTGTGATCAGGAAGTTTGATTCCTAAGACTGCTAAGCACCTCTGAGGTACCCTGAGCAATATACACACACTGCTCTCCGGCTGCTGTGTTCTTGGCTGACCACGGCTTCACTTGGTAAATGGGTTAAATACAGAGAATTCTGTGCTGTTACTTTGTGTTGTGGTGTGTTCACATATGACAGAATGGTCACTTTCATTGTCATCCCATCCACAACCCATCATCAGTGTTCTGGAGGTTCTCATCCAGGGTTTTAGAATACATGGCTTCATCAATTGGCCTCTTAATGTGGTGAAGAAGAAAAACCCAAGCATAATGTTCCCACCTCTAATCTTGACTGTGGAGATGGTGTTCTTCAGGTCACACTCAACATTTCTCGTCCTCCAAACATTTAGATGTCCACTGGCAAACTTAAGATTTTCTGTACATGTGCCTTCTTGTTCAGGGGGAGCTTGCAGGCACCTCAAGATTTCAGTCCATTATGATGATGTAGTTCCCAATGGTGTTCTTAGATCATTAGATCATTAACAAGCTCCTCTTGTGTAGTTCTTGGCTGATCTCTCACCTTTCTCATGACCATCCTCGCCCCATGTGGCAAGATACTGTATGGATCTCTAGATTGAGGGTAGTTGATGGTAATTTTATTTTTCTTCCATTTCCGAAGAATCGCACCAGCAGTTTTCACCTCCTCACCAAACTTCTTGCTGATGGTCTTGTAACCCATTCCAGCCTCGTGCAGGTCTACAATCTTGTTCCTGATGTCCTTTGACAGATCATTGGTCTTGCCCGTGGTGGTGGAGAGTTTGGAATGAACGAGACTAATTCTGTGGACAGGTGAGCTTTAAACGCATACTGAGTAAAGATCTGAGTAAAGATCTGAGTATCTATAATTGATAGATTGATTGTAATCTGTGTGCATCATGAGCACACAGCCAGTGTGTGGGACAGAGAAGTCTGTTTGGGTTGTAGGGGATAAAGTACTTATTTCACTCAATGACATGCAAATAATTTGAAACACTTTGTGTTACATGTTTTTTCTTGATTTTTGGTTGATATTCTGTCTCTCTCCATATAAATGAAACTACCTCATACATTAGAGACTGTTCATTTTTTGTAAGTCAGCAAACTTACAAATTCAGCAGGGGATCAAATAATGATTTCCTCCACTGCATATTCAAGTTGGGTACGCCACCTAGTCTCCAGCTGAAGCATGAGCAAATGAGCAAATTTTGAAACTATAGGGACACCTAGTGGTGACTCTTAGTTATTATTTTTCCTGCTCTGATATTTGTCCCTGACCACACCCACCTTGCAGACAGACAGAAATTACATAACCAGCTCCTGCAATGCATAAGTGGAAACACATGTGTGAGCAGCATAATCATATGAATAAAAAAAATAATGCATCAGCACTGTTCATGCTATACTGGAAGCATTAAACAAAAGCTTGGGTGTTCTCATATTTAGTTAATGCATCCTTTCTAGAGAGCATGCTTTAATACCCACTGTTTCATTACTAAAAGTAATGTACTGAGCAAAAAGTTATGGCACATAACAGAGAACACAGCTACATATTTTTGTTGTGTTTTGCATCTGTGTTTTATTTTGTACCATCATTTCAATTCTCTTTTATTTCGTATTTTAATGTGTTTGCCTTATTCTATTTTTATTGTTTTTGTTTTGAGACCCCACTTCATGAACTAGACACCTGTAGAAATAAATGAATGGACATTTTGCACTTTGCTGGGCAGTGTAGACCTGGATCATTGTATTATGTTCAATTCTTTCAAAAAGGCTGTTGTAAAATGTTTTTCTTGTTTCTGGTACACTGCTGGCTTTGAGAAGATTATTGCTTATCTGTTAGCGGGGTCCCTACACTAACTGCGGGTCATTTAAGAATCACAGTGTGTGTGGGACTGAGAGCCTGCGGTGCTAATAAGGCTGACAAGGCCTCAGCTGGTTCATTCTAAGACCCTCTCAGCTCCATGAGACTGGATTTCCCAACGGGTGACCCGAGGGCAGCGTGGCCCAGATGTTTGGCTTTCACCTGAGCTCTTATTGACCCCTCCTGCAAATTAAGCTTTCTCACTCACAACACATTTCACTTGATGAGGTCTCATCTGTCATTGTTTTTTCTTTATTGAGTTCACTGCACACGTACACACACGCGCGCACATGTACGATACACCATTAGTCAAGTCACATGGGGACACAGAGAAGTGCCGACAGTTTCACATACTGCTGAAAAAGTGTTAAACAGGGGCGTTGTGTGTGTGTGTGTGTGTGTGTGTGTGTGTGTTTGCCCTTGCCAGACAGCAGAAATGCTTCTCCCTCTTTGTTTCTGTCCGAGTTCACTCTACAGGAGGCGAATCATGCTTCAGTCAAAGCAAAGAGGTGAAGAGGCAACATGGAGAGAGGGGTTAGGCTCTGAAAACAAGACTATTTGTCTCAGTTTTCCTACTGTGGATATATAATCAAATATAAACTGAGTCAGTTCCTTTTGATAAATCCTTCAAAAATAATAAGGAAAAGAATAAATAAATAAATAAACAACTTTTGAAGAAAACAGGCAGCGCTTTCAAGTCACTTCCTTTGAAAAATCATTCAGAAGCAAACAGGACTTCAGAAGGTAAAATACGTTTCAGAGAAAGTAATATATTTTGACAGCCCCAAATGTATTTGTTCCCTTCAAAACTGAACCATGGCATTTGAAATACTCATTTAAAGTAAAAAGACTTCTCGCTGTAGAAAATTTGAAGCCCTTTTTTTTTTAAAAAAAAAACCAAAACAAAAAAAACCAGACATCAGCCTTCTCTCTGGTGAGTGTGTTTGGAGTGCTGCACTGCCAATAGTAAAACTTTTGAGTGTGGAGACAAAAGAAGGGAAAACCATTTGCACATCAAACCCATAAAAGTGAAGAACCATTTAGCATAAACAAACATTCTTTAAGAAAGACTCACAGAAATGCTACTGTAACATTCTTAACACAGTCCAGTGTGATTCAAGAACAAATGCATAACGTTCACAGATTTCTACAGAAGATTTACGAAAAGCCATTTCAGCCCATAACAGAAACCATCTCGATGGATGACGTAAACACAGGTGAATAGGCTTTACTCATATTTTTCAAGTTGTTTGTCAAGGTTGCGCCTTGCTCCTCTTCTTTGCTACAAAGGCAAAATACCCATAATGTATACAAATTCTATTAAATTTGCTTTTTTATAATGCGTTTTGGAGTATTTGCTGTAAACCTTTTCGAAGAAAGTAAACCCACCTGTGCAGCCCATCCCCTCATAAAACATCTTTTAGACTTCAAGTCACAGGAAACTGCACCTCAGATAAAATTTCAAATCTAATTCAACAGAGAACCAACTAAACATACTTCAAAATATACTATTGTTAAATTGATATAATTCTCACAAGCTCCTTTGGTGAGCCAAATACATTAAAACACAGCACAGAAAGTGCTGAACAGCAACAAAATACTGATCTTTAAATAGTTCACTTTTCCTCTGGACAACAGTTAAAATTACACATTTAAAATAGTTTCATTTTAAATAGCAAACATAGTACAACAGGTAGAAAAGCACATAATTGGAAATAGGGTGTACCACTGGTGAATATTACTCTTCTTCCATCGACTTCTCAATCTCCTTCAGCCTTCGCACAAACTCCTGAGCCTCACGGTCTCCTACTCTTGCCTCCAGCATCTTCATGATAGGTTTCTCTGGATCGAGTAAGCACAGTGAGTTAGGCAGGAATCCAGTGGGACTCATGCTCCAAATAACCTCTTAATAGAAAGTCTGTTGGCTGAGATGTAACTGACTATCCTTTCAAAGAAAAAGAAGGAAAAACTGCACTGCATTTGCTTTAGGAAGCTTCGGTGATTTAGTATCTCTCATAAAGCTAAAATACGTGTACTATGACACGAGAGACAATAAACAGAAAACAGCACTGGACATTCACGACTATAGTGTCTATCTTAAATTTAGTCTTAGTCTTTTAAGTTTAGTCTACAATAGGTTAGCTCTGATAGGTTAGCCATTGCTAATGCACGCTTTACATCCATAAGATAACCTAGATTATAAAAATATTTTGAAATATTAAAAAAAAAAAAAAAACAGTAAATTTCCCAACAAATTCTGCTGCTATGCAGTGGAAAATTCTCCAGGGTATTTGTTGACAATTACACATTAAATTGACCAGCTTTTAATTATTTACTAACTCTTGACTTAACACACTTGATTTAGTTAATGAAGCAAAATTGGACTGTTTATGAATTGAGCTGCAATTGAACTATTATTTCTTGAAAAATGTAAGTCTTACTATTGTTTTCAAACAAGGTAGTTGTCTGTAGTATATTTACATTTGCAGCGAGACTTCCCTGGAATTACAAAGATAAAGCTTTTTAGGTCAAAGACAAGAACACTTAGCTAACGCTATCGCAGTGGTTCTCTGTATGTTTTCTGAGATGGAGAGGGTACATACCGCTCGGTTTCTGGCGGGACAGGTGTAGGATGAAAGGCTGCACTGTTTTCCCGGCTGGAGTAGCATTGGGTCGACCTGGCCAGCAGAAATCACTCAGGGGGGCCACCGCCTCACCGGCAAAATCATTGGTGGACAGCCAATCGTAATCCATCACAGTGAAAGTGAGGCAGGCAAACCTGTGTCTATACTGCTCAGGACTCACATGACTGTGAAAAGACCACAGAATTTCAGAGAAGGTGACTGTAAAAGCAATAGTGTCATAAGATGGCTGACAGAGGTGAAGAGGATAGGAGGGGTCACAATGTAAACGATTCTAAAAAAATATATGTTCCTGTAGCACAAATTTAATCAATCAGCCAAGAAATGTTTGGTGTTCAAACATTTGTCTTTTTAGTTTTGCACGGGAGCTTTGTGGGTAGTTGTCTTGCCTCAAGACTTATTCTCTCTTGAGATTCAGTTCTTCTGGATTCACACTATCATAATTAATAGTGTAGGATTACAAATTTAGGAAACTGTTTAAAATATGCAGATATTATGTTCTGACATATCAGCACATTAAAGCCTAATGTGCAGTACATTGTGTTTTAGAAACATGATGACATCAGACATATAACTCCATCAAGCCCAAGGTGCCGGCCAGTTCCTGTCCTCTTATTGTAAGTCGGATGAGCCAGATTACTGCTTTTGTTTGGAATGGCTCTCTGTACTTCTGCCCAGTCTGTGGGTAGGTGTGAAGATTGGATTAGGACTGGTGTAAATGGTGCAGGCTGCTGTTCCTGAATACTTCATTTGCATGTTCTGTTTGGGGTCGTCACTATATCTCTAGATCTAAGCCCTGCCCCTAAATATATATAAGCTACAATGTATCACTGTCCTATTCAGATAACTTTTTGAAGGCTGCAGCTGCCAAGCAGCGAGTCTCTGAATAAAGAGAAACCTCTGCTTCAAGATATCCAAAAACGTCTCCTGGTCTCTAAGGAACAAATTCACCACAATATCAAAATAGGTCCAAACCATGAGACTAACACCACCATGATCTTTAGCAAATTGTAGCCACAAGCACCAGTGTTATTTTTGGATGATGATGATGGTTTTTATGGTGAGCTTATGAACATCAACATTAGCCTGTATGACAGAGGCCTTTAGGTGCCTAGTGGGTGCTTCTGTGACTTTGCAGACAATTATTTGACTTGTTGTGACTTAGAGTGATCTCTCTTGTCCGACCACTCCTGGGGAGGGTAACAGTGGTTGTAACATTGTTATATACAGTTACAGTGGATTGAGGGAATCTGAAAAAGATTTTAAGTATTATATTTAGCACACTTTTTTATCCAAAGCGACTTCCGTTCCCTAATTACAAGGAACAGTCTCCCTGGAGTAACTTGAGCTTAAGCGTCTTACTCAGGAATCCAGTGGTGGTGCTGAAGGTAAGATTCGATTTGACCTCTTGGTTCAGAGGCAAGTATCCTACCCACTAGGCCACCACTCATTTCGGAGGACCTCAAAAACTCCTTTGTTTGTGCCCTGATACACTTCCACAAATATGGGATGTGAATATCAGATTTTATTGGAAAACTGTTCTTTACATATAACGGGGTGCTCACTCAAACCTAATTGACACCCCATTGATTAAAACACATTCTTAATTTCTTAAAAATTGGAAAACGGAGTTGCTATATTGTATGTACTATTTCAAATGCCCAATCAAGATAAACACCTAACCCGCATCAAGGGTAGTTCTTCTCTAGTCTTTTTTCTAGTTGGGCCAACTCACAAGTAGAACAGCTCATCAAAAACTGGGTGCAGCGTTTTGAGCTTTACTTGAGTGCGCTGACTCCTGGAATTTGGGAAGAGGTGGTGAGGGCAGAGCTCCACTATAACAAATGGATCACTCAGACCTGATGGAATAAATGGAGAAGAAATGGTATTCATCACGGTTAAGATATTTTGGGGGCATGAACTACAGAAAATATTCCAATCACCCTGCAGTTTCCATATAATGCTGTAAATGCATGAATTGGTAAATCACTACAGATCAATAGTGCAGCTCAGGGCATTTTGATGTCAAATCTTTTTTTTATACTCACCGTTAGCATCTAGTGCAATGAGGTCAGCTGCGTGCAAAATTTCCACAGTGAGTCTTTGCTCTGGGGCATCGTAGTAGCATTTCACACTGATGCGGCCAAATCGACTGTGCTTCAGGATTCGCTGTAAGGCAAATACTTAAGATGTAAATCTACGTGACCTCAAAACAGTTCAGTTTGATTTTTTCCTTAGATTTCCCAGATTTCACAACTGAATGCAAAAAAGGTAATAATTTGAGTAGTGGAATGCTGACAAAATTAAGGCATTACATTTTTTTTCATTGTTTGATGTTTGATCTGATCATTTTACTTTAGCCAAATGAGATGATAATGTAAAAAAATATTATAATGAATTGATTATACCATTCATAACTGATTCTCACCACCAGACAAAATAGACAGATGCATTTTTATATCCTTTCCAGTACAATATTTCAGTAGTGAAACTAATGGAAATTGCAGTACCTAGAAAATGCAGTACTTAGACAATGCACAGACTATGCACATATTAGATGGGAGGCTGGTGCTCTAGTGGTTAGATAGTTGCCCATGCAATCAGAAAGTCGAGGGTTTGAACCCCAAGACAGCTAGTGGCATCTTTGAACAAGGTACCGTTCATACACTGCTCCCCGAGTGCTGTGTTCCTGGCTGCCCACTGCTGCACTTGGTGAATGCAGAGAAGCCTTTCGTGCTGTTTACACTGTGTGCTGTGCTGTGTTCAAGTATGACACACCCGGACACTTAAGCTTAGATACAGCTATTGGACACTTGCATCTTCTGGTTGCAAATAAGTGACTGAAACTGTATCCAAAAGTCATGCTCTGTAAAAACTTGTCTAGGTCGAAGTGGAAATGAGTGGCGTAAACTTTTAATCATCAGAGGAAGTGAAGTCTCTGTGATGTCTCAGCTCCCAATCAACACCTTCTCTCTCTGCAGGATTGTAGGCAGAGCCCAGCAGGGCTGCAGCCTACCTGCTGAGAGATCTTCTCCAGGAAGTATTGCTCGATCAGCTCGAAGGACGAACACTTGTTCATTCGCAGCTCATCATCCAAGGCCTGAAAAACAGCACAAAGTTATCCAGACAATCCATTTAGTCGGTAAGCATTAGTCACTAAAATAACCAGTATTCATTCAAAGTCAGGAGCTTATTTATACCTTGTAGTCTCCACTCTTGAGATCCTCCAGGAGCAACCCTTCTCCATCAGCGTGGAAGAACCGCACTAGAGTCTGAGGGAAAATGCTTGTTATTGAAACCACATTTTGACAAAGTTCTAATTTGCAGTTTTACCCCAAATATTGTTGATCATCTTTGGGAAGTTTAATACTGTATGTACTGCCACCATTATATCTTTGACCTGTAATTTTTACAGCAGAATTACTATTTTTTCACTATTTTTTATGAAGTGTGAGCAAAAATCTAGAACAACATTTAATATTGAGGTTGACAAAAGCAGCCTTTATGATAAGTGAGGCTTGTTGGAATAAGCCATTAAATAAATGTTTATGTAGGGTGATAAAAGGCTTCAGGATGCTGCCATGTAGCCATATAAACAGTTGCTTTAGTAAAGCTTTATTGCAGTACATAAGCAATTCTATTTGAGATTATTTAATAAGGTGACATGGATTGCAGGAAGTGTGTGATAATTATGGGATAAAGTTTGCATGATACTAACTGGTGAGGTATGAGCCTCCATTACTTGTTAGATTGATGAACCTCATAACTCCAAAGCAAAACAAGAAAACCAACTTTGGACACCATACATTTCTTGTCTGATCACTCACAATAAAACTAGATGGAAAGAATATGTACATTTTACTTTTGGCTGGTGCATCAACTTAGTGCAAGACACTTGTGTAATGATGAAGAAACAATGAGTTTTCTAAATTATTTTATAAACCTGGGTTGATGCATCATCAGCCTTCTATTTGCCGTCTTTAGTCCATCTTCCATTAAAGCCACTTGGCTACAGCAAACCTGTGCACACTCTTCTGACAGAAAGGGATCCCTGCTATGCTAATAGAGCAACTATATGGAGCACAGCATGTCCGCCCACGTAACTCAGCAACTCATGACTTTTCATGCAAATCTGTCATGCGTTCCTGCCAGTTCCTGTCCCTTGGAATAGTGCTACTCGCACATTGTCATTCTTGTGGGGACTACCCTTAACACACGGTCGAGTGGCTGCCAAGATGGCTGATCAGTATCTGATGCGTGCCTATGATGCCAGAACTCTGAGAGTGGATACTGTGATTGAATGAATATTGAAGGAATACATTTAAGTGATTCAAACTAAATGCAATCTACCAGAGAATGAATCCTAGCACTTAGGGTGGATTTAAGCATAATCAGTTTATCAATTAATCTGAATCTAACTTAATTTGATGAGCCAAAACATGTCTAAATTTTGACCTACATCTGGGAAGCTAATGTGGCAAACAAAAACATTAAGTTCATTAATCATAAGACTGGCTTATGTTTTGTCTGACACCGTGTGATGAGCTGTTTTAAAAATGAACACTGTAGAATAAATTCATACTTCATAATAGTTTTTCACCATATAATGTACTATTACAGGTACTGTAATTGTGAACACCAAATGTGTTTGGGCTAATAGCTTGCCAATACAATTTTAGATAATGAAACCTTAAAGGGATGACAAGGGATCGGTGTCTTCTATGCTCACATTTATACAATTCAAATAATCAGGATCTCTGAAAACAAATAATGAGAGGTTGAAATTGTCTCACCGAATTCATTTTATGAGGGGGGTGGTTGGGGGAGGGAGAGAATTGCGCGCCAAGATTACAAACGGCGTTAATGGTGTTAAAAAAAAACTCTAATTTATATATACACCTATCAGCCAAAACCATCGGCCTAATATTGTGTGTCCATCCCTCATACTTGTAATACAGCTCTAAATCATCATGGCACGGAGTCCAAGAAGATTAACAGCAGATCCTGTAAATTGGGACCTCCATGGAGCAGTCTCATTTTTTCAGCACACCACACAGCCCAGACCATTCCTGATCAATATTTGCAGTGTGGGGCGCATTATAGTGCTGAAAGAGGCCACAGCCATTAGGCAGTACTGTTGCCATGAAAGGGTATACTTTGTCTGCAATAAGGTTTAAGTAGGTGGTCTGTGTCTAAGTGACATCTGCATGAATGCAGGATCTGAAGTTTCTAGGTAGAACATTTTCCAGAGCATCACACTCTGTCACAGTGTCTGCCTCTACATGCACCAGGCTGTCCGGCCACCGTCGCTTTTTTCTGATGCTCACATGCCTGATGTAGACGCTTCCGGTGGAGGTCAGCGTCTGTTACACTGCCTACTAAACAGCAAGTATGTTCTGACCCTGATACCAGTTCACCAATTGTTCTTCATTGGCCCACTGCAAACCGAGAACATCCCACAAGACCTGCTGTTTTGGAGAAGCTTTGACCCAGACATCACAATTTGGCTCTTGTCAAAGTTGCTCAGATCCCTGCCCATGTTCTCTGCTTCCAACAAATCCACACTTATTTGTTGCCTAATGTATCCCACCCCTTAAAAGATGCTATTATAGATAATCACTTCACCTATCAGTGGTTTTACTGTTCGGTGTATATTCACATTTCAGCATTATCTCTAAAGAAAACAGTTTTCATTGTGCACTTCTACGTAGTCACTCATATGTAACATGAATCAATCATGTTTGTTTTAAAGTCTTTTGTAATTATAGACTGTTCATGAAAACAAGTGTTAATGCCACGCCAGATGCCAAAGTTACAAGAAAATGTCAAACTTTCCAGAAGCTTGAGGCGACTCAGAGCTGAAATATCCAGATTATATAAGATTATTATAATACAGATAGTCAAGTACAATATGTGAACAGCTTATGCATTCTAAGGATCATGGATATGGTGTGAATAAAACAGGCTGTCACAAAGTAAAGTGAAAGAAACTGTCTTGCATTCATGGAATGTAAAGGATAAATGTTTCAATTAAAAAAAAAACCTGCAACGACCTTGAAAATATTGAATGCATGAGGTGAATGACTTAGCTCTGTTTTAGAGCTGGATAGTGGACTACTGTTCTCAGCAGCAAGACTGGTTTTTCCTATTGTGTACTATAAGTGTTATGGCAACAGTTTGCATTTCATGGATCTGTAAAAAAAAAGGAAGAAACTTGTAACATTATAAAGGCAACAGCTTGCAGATAATTTCAGCCTGAATGAAGTCGTTTTTACTTGCTTGTGTTGGTCAAAAATTTGCCATAGAAAAGGTCATTTCAGGAGTACATAGTAATTGTTCTTTTTGGTAAGAAAGGTCCTCCTAATGACAAAGACGTACATTTTGATGTGTGAAATCCTGAACTTCTTTTTTCCACCTCCAATATATACAGTACAATCCAGCATTTTTGGATCATTATTGATACAGACCATTTCTGTTACGCGCTAGTATTTAATGATTGACTGATGTCTTGACACACCTTTACCTCAGCACTGCTCTCACCTTCTTGTTTTGACAGAATCTCTAAGTGTACTCTGCAGTAGAATTACATTTGACAATCGCTAAACCAACTAACCTCTATAGTGTACTGGAACCGTGTGTAAAACTCCACCTGGACTCCTCTATTTTCTGCAACTGAGGCCAAGATCATCCTCAGGAGCAATTCCCAAAGACTCTGCAGAACCCTGCGATACAAGAGCACTGGAGAAGCACATTCTCTGCACGTTCAATAACTACTCATGCTAACAGTTATCATCACCTGGTGTCGCTGATATTCACAATTACTACTACCTGGGGTGTTATTTCAAGCCATTCTCTTCATGCACTGTAACAACAAAGTAATTACCTTGCCAGGTTCTCCTTCACCAGTGACTCACTGAGGATGACTAAGGTGGAATCTAGGTACTTCATCAATGGAGACACTGCCTGGAGTAATTTACAACACAAAGTGGTCACTTATGCATATTTTACTATAACAAACTCATGACCTCACAAATTACAGACCACGGCTCTCACATCATCGTTGTTTATGGTGTCTGGAGAAAGGCTGATGTGCTGAATGTATCTTCTGAGCTCAGGAAGCATCTGCACACAATGATCCAAATAAAACTTCATTAGCAACAGAGACAAACAAAGAAAACCCTCAGCTACCTATAATAGCTAATGCAGGACAGAGAGATTTACAATTAAAGTAGCCATTAATGGTTTACATAAAATGTTTTCTCAAGCAGCAAAGATCAGAGAAGGAGCATAAAAGATGTCTTGACTGTCCTCCATGACTAATGATTAAGATTCATTGTGCTCACTTTGAAGATACGGATGAGTGATGTCTGTTAGTACATCTTGTGTTCAGGCCTCCCTCTCCCAAGAAAATGTCTTTGTATCATTATATTGAACTTGTATCCACTACCTCATAATGGATATAAAATACCTATTTCTTTCTAAGGGATAGTGAATGGGGATTTTATAATCAGTCGTGTAACTCCGAAAGAGAATGAATATCGAAAGAGAAAATATGTCGTGTTGTTATGAATTCAAAAAACATAGAAGTTTAAACATTTTATTTAATTAGATGTGCAGCTAGCACATAATGTGATCCAAAACATTCAGTAGATGGGATTTATTAATATTTTGGGTGTATTTAACTAAGAAAATGTTCACTCAAAATTATAGAAATGGTGCAAATTTATTATCATGTCTTCATTATTTTCATATGTTTATGTCACACACTCCTTCAAAACCCACAATAACATTTTATTCCTATGTATTACACACTGTGGGAATGAGGCAAATTCAGGTACATTAAGATAACAATAAGGTTAAAAAAAAAACAATTGTGTAACACGGATAATTCACACATAAATCTGGAAAAGTTGTGTTAGAGATACTGGTTCATGATGTTCACCAAAAAAAAGGGTTATAACCACAGACCCCAGTCTCCCAGTCTCCCCAGACCCCAGTCTCCCCTACCTTATCAGTGAGGAGTGCGATGATGCGTTTAATTTCTCTCTGCAAGTCCAGGTCAGCGTTGTAGAGCTGACCGTTCAGAGCTTTGTTCACTTGTTCCTTTCCCTCTGCCCCGCATGATTCCTCCATGGCCTGTTCCACCCCCCGCCAGTCCAGTTCCCGCGGCAAACCAGCCAGGTATATGCGCACATGCTCCGTGTTGTTCAGTGCCACACACAGCTACCCAAAAAACAAGAGGAGGAAGAGGAAGAGAAGGACAGGAGGGAAGCGACAGGAGCAAAGGGGAGAGAAGGAGGGAGAAAATAAGGAGGTCTAGAAGGGGTGGGAAGAAGGCAGAGGTGCTAGATATAAATGGTGTGAAAATAAAAGCCACGCGCTAACGAAGGCAAAAGCATCACAGTGTGGGCACGCCACTGAAATGGCGTTGTGAAGATAAAAATGTCAGTGATGACATGACAGTGCTTTCTCAGTAGCACAATGAAAACCCAATGGCCCCCTTTGCTGCCCAGGGGAATGTACCTGCACTGTGAAGCTCCGATGGTCTCTGCCCAGCTGGCTCCTCTCAATCTTGCGCTTCAGGAGCTCAGAGTAGGACACAGCCTCACTGCAAAAATTCTGTGGTAAACAGAACAGAACAAAGGAACCTGAGGAGCTGTTTTTCTCCACAGCTAAGACACATTCATTTAAAAGGCCTGTAATAATGGTTGTTCATATATCTCACCCATTTCCCACGCAGACTGTCTGCAGCATCAATAAACTATATCCCTGTGAATGGGTGGGCTGTATTGCTGTTATGTTTCTCAACCTTTAAGGAACCTGAACAGGCTCTGGGACGCATATTTTGAAAGAGTAAAGCTTGATATATACTTCTCATATTTCAAAAATCATGGGAAATGGGAAATGTGGGTTTTCAAGCTATGGGCCCTTTAATTAAAGATGTTTTTAACATATGTCTAAACGTCCATTAGCTCACATCAGTCAGGCGAGTTATGAAGATGAAGGCCCCCGCTGAGTCAGGCCAGGCCAGCTGGGTCCAGAACTCTCGCACCTGGCCAAAGCATCTGGTGACATCCACTGCTGAGACGCTGTGTTTCGCCTGCGGGACTGGCTCTAACTGTCACACACACAAATGCACACCCACACACACACAATTATATATAGGCACACTTTCAATACAGCCTTACAAGGACCACCAGCTACAGACGCAATCACATAAATGTGCAGATAATCACTGAATGTACACCCTGCTGGCACATATGTATGTGAGATATTTATGTCCTTTCAGAAAGAAAACGATTGATTTTTCACACTGAAGTAAGTGGAGTCTGTAGCTTTCCAGGGTCATTATGTAAATGCAGACCATATTTACACGACTCTTAAAGGTTGTTGTGCAATCAAGCCAAAGACTTTCTGTATTTTTCCTTGTCTTGACTTCAACTTGCCTGGTCCATTTCCACCGCTTTGCGAATCCTGTCGATGGATTTCTCGTGCACAATCTGTAGCCATTTGTGGATGGAGGTTTTAAACCAGTTGTGAAATCCAGTAAGCGCCAGCATCTTCGTGTCTCTATGAAAGTTACATGCACACAAAACAGATGCCTGTCTGTGAGTCACCATTTATAAATAGAACTTGATACAACATTCAGCATCAGTGCAGATATTTCCTGAGCCAAAAATAGCCACAGTAACTTTTTCATTCATCAGCTACATATGGCCACCCTTCCGCTGTATGAGTCACACTTTTTCATTGACACAGCTGAGGGTCCGCCATCATCTGATCCTCACAGATGGATCATGAGGGACATAGTGACTCACTTGAGAGGCAGGAACTCCCTGAAGCGTTTTAAGGTCTTCAGAGACATAAACAGCTCAAACAGGGTCTCCCCCATGGTCTGGGACAGCCGAGAGCTCTCCTGCTCCAATGTTCCACAAACCCGTTCCATGGCAACACTCACATCATCGGCCACCTGGACACAAGGTTTTCTGTTAGCCCCTCGCTCTCCCTACTCATGTTTATCAATGGGAGAATTAATTACAGGTGAATTGTGTTGAGCTCGCAATTACATACGCACCAGCTTTTCCAACTGCCGATAGGAGATGCTGAAAAAGTCCACCTTCACTGAGCTGCAAGATACAATTAAGTTTCTGTCAGACAGAAACGATCGCAGTCTCTCTTAACCTGTGAGGCAGCTGATTCAATCCCTAAAAGTGTCAGTAATCCCAATAGATAAAAAATGATGGTGTAGAGCACTAAAATTAATATCATGTTTGTATTTGTAAGCAGAAAAGTCCATTTTTATTATATGATTTATTTAAATATATGATCATCCTTTTTTGCCCATCTGCCCAACAATCCTGCATTTTTGCCCATTTTAAAATTTCTTGAAATTGAAACAAGTGGGAAAAAAGTGCAGACTCAAACCTATTAAAATGTCTAATTAATTAATTCATTAACTATGTAATTCATCAAGCAAGTGCAAATATACAGCGATCAGCGACAACTTTAAAACCACTGACAGGTGAAGTGAATAATATTGATTATCTCGTTACAACGGCACCTGGTGGGGGTGGGCAGCGAGTGATCAGTCAGTTCTCAAAGCCGATGTGTTGAAACCAAGAAAATTGATGGTCTGGAAGTGTTCGGCTGGAAGGTGATCCTTGTATTCATGTGAATGTTACTTTAACACGTACCCCCTACTTAAACATTGCAGACCGAGTACACCCCTTCATGGCAGAAGTATTTCCTAACAGCAGTGGCCTCTTCCATATTATGTGCCATAACACACTGCAAAATTGTTCATGAACAGTTTGAGGAATGTAACAAAGACTTCAAGCTGGAAGCAGTTTAGCATGATACGTTCTCAGAAAGCCCAATATTCAAACTGTAAAAGCCAGAATTGTATGATGTTGGCTGACAGCTTCTAGAAGACAAACACAATTCTTTCTCATCCCAAAGGTATTCGATAGAGCTCCATCACTCCACATTCTCTTCTCCACAGTCCGATAATGGGGGGTTAGACTCATGCGTGGCTGCTCCACAGCATCCTATTCTATCTGCACTGCTTTTCTGTGGAGTATTTAAGGTCTGTGTCTCTCACAAATGAACTCATGTTTCAGTAACAGATGCACCTTGACCTAACCGAATTCAGTAATTATGAAGAATGACTGAATATTTTCCAACATATAGTGTACTACAGCAAAATGGTTTAATGCTAGACTTGATGATGAATATGGGCCAACCTTACTTCAGCAGCAGCATACTCCTACTCCTACAGTTTTACCCAGCTGAAGAAATAAATTCCAAACTAATCAATCTAGCACACCTAGAAAATCGGGGTCTTTGTGAGCAGCCCAACCTTTGAACCAAAAGCGTGAGATCTGGTATAAAATGAAAGGACAGCATCATTGTAAAAACACATAGTCAGAATCCTTGAAAACGTTTTAAGCTGTGTAGGAGGCTAACTCTCCATAATTGAAAGAGAGATCTTTGAAGTCAGCATCATAGTTTACCTGTGAAAGAGCTTGTTGTAGACATTTTGCCCTCTCTGCACATCCACACACATTGCATCCACAACCATAACCAGTCTCTTCAGCTGCTCCTCTAGTGTCTGCAATTAAAGCAGCAAATAGTCCATAGTAGTACCAGTCAAAAAGGTATCTATACTGCTACCATCAAACTGCTATATTCACATAGTGGTTTATAGTTGAAACGTGACATATACAGAAACTCTATGCATTACTTAACTCCGATCTTGATTTTTCTTTTTTTTTTTCTTTTTTTAACTACACACTTACCCCCTCATCTGGTTTGAAGTGTGAAATTGTTGCTTCATACCACTCAACTGTGCCTTTCTGTATTTAAAGAGAAAAATTGCGAGAGGAAGGATTGAATCACTCTGAAAGTCCTCAGTGATTGACAAAAGCAGCCTGTCTACTTAGTCTGGGTCAATCGTACCTTTATAACCGTCGCTATTTCCAGGTGCAGTTCATTGCGGTTGGGAGAAACTGTCTTAAATGCTTGCATGGACTGCATCTGTCCAATAGTCCTATAATGCGAAAGACATGATAAACCTGTGTTAAACATGCAAAGCAAAATAAAAACAGGCACAAAAATCCAGCCCTTGTCATAACATGCAACTATTTCCAGGTGCACTACACTGTATGCAGACAGACTTGGACCCCATCTGTCAATTCTGTCAGCTTTTTTAATCAAAGTGAATATGTATGCATGCTGCTGGTATTGACTCAGCCTTCAAAGACCAGTGCACAACACTACATTTAAAAGCAATAGCAGAAAAAGCCCCACAGATCCTTCCAAATCCCTCTATCCAGTATCCAGTGCAGACCCCCTCCCCCAGGGAGTACAGAGCCAGAAAAGGCATAGCAACATGAACGTCCACACACAGAGCTGCCTTAGTGACAGGCAAGAAAAGATTTGAATTTGAATAGACTGTCGAGTTCAGTGCTTTCAAAACTGTAC
>JBBPDH010000136.1:6942042-6969642 GCA_037974565.1 Clupeocharax schoutedeni
TGTAAGGTATTACTATTTTTGAGAGTAATATGTAATATGTAATATATTACTTTTTTGAGTAACTAACCCCAACACTGGCGGTAATACACTGAAAAGGTGTAAACCGCCATAAAAAGAAGAAGCCTGCTACAGCATGTAGCATGACTGCTGTGTCTTGTCCTCGTATTTTAGTGTTTTAAACTTTTCCGGCCAAATTGTCAACAGTTATCTCAGTTTATTTAGTAATAGTAAGCTGTGCCCTGTTTAAACATGTGGGTAGGGAAAGTTATTTCAACGTTTCTTTTGTGTACAAATCTCTGCATGCTGCTAATGCTAACTGTTAATGCTAATGTTAATGCTAAATCAAGGTAATGCATTCAAATGAAATGGAAGTGTCCTGGGCGCATATTTGGGGGCATATTCATATTTTTCATTACACATGGGTGGTTTTGTAATGTAAGCCCTTGCATAGCAGGGGCGGGCCATTAAGTTGAAGGGGCATGGCCTGAAGTTCGAGGGGACGGGGCACGCAGAGGCGAGGCTCCTCGGACTGGCAGGAACCAAATTTTAAAACGTCATTGTTTTCTTTTTAAGGTTTTCCTTTCCTGAGTGGTGGTACTTATAGATCCAGTATGAAGTTATTCAACATAGGAATGCATTTGCGCAGTGAAGACTGAAAACTGGTGCGCATTTGTCGTACCACATACGTCAATGCTTGCTTGCGTACCACTTACGTCAATCCCTAAATTGTTTTAGGGTTGTCATATGGATAGAGGGAAGTTTAAAACACAGTTAGAAATTATTTTTAGAAATATCCACATTATGTGCAGACAAGGCTTCAGAGTATAAAAAGGGGAAAACAAGAATCACTGCAACCTTGGATTTACATTTTAAAAAGACAGAACGCCTGGCTAAAAAATTAATTACAGCATTTTTCACTCTTTTATAGAGTTATTTAAAACCTCACCTCATTTCTGGTGGCTTTCTCTGGAATGAAGGCCTGGTCTGTGCACTCTGGAGGCGGTGGACCTGCGATAATCTCCTCCTTCAAACATGTGAGAGAGAGAGGAGTAAGAGGCTGAGACAAGGCTTAGAGCATAGGGCATGGAACAAAATCCCCAAATTGCTCAGCAATATCCAGCTCTGTCACCATGCAGAACTAAGAACCGTTTTGGATCTGCCATGAGCCGCTCATATCAAAACCCTTCTATTCTATTATCAGAGACTACGCTTTATTTGTAATTCCTTGTAAAGAAAGAATCCATATGCTGGTCTGCCTTCATTATTGATTTATCTTCTCCTCAGCACTTCTGTGTCAGAACAGTGGGGGAGCAGTGCTCCCCTATAAACCTCTCAATCTGGAAAATTAAATCAGACGCTTTCTTTGTGTGTGGGTGTAACACAGAGCAAAAGCCACTGAGAGCAGCTTGCGACGGCTGAACCTGCAGCTTCTATAACCGACCTCATCCTTCCATCCTCACATAAAGCTTTCTACAGCCCCTAGGTTGCCTTTTACCCCAGTGGTAAGACTCGAAAGGGGTACTGGAGCACAGATGGACGTGCAATTCAATGTGAATCCTATACTTACCTCAGCTTGAGTGGCAGCTAACAGACTCTCTTGCTTCTGGACGATTTTGTTCATTCGCTCAAAGAACTCCCCGTTCCCTTTGGCAACCCTGCAAAGTGTAAACAGATTTGTACAGAAAAAAAAAAAAAAAAAGTATCTCATACTTGTTTATCTCAGATAGCTCAGGAAAAAGCTTCCCTCAGAACACAGAGGGAGAACAAAAAGGATTTCCCTCCCATGTAGCATTGTGCGATCATTAGCAGACTCTAACAGGCGGCCCATTTGGGATCTATGAGGTGTCAGTCAAACGCAGTAATAAGCTAAGTTGAAGCCATCAGGGATTTTTGGAAGATGCAGATTTTGAAGGCTAAAAAGCCCTGTGGTATTTAGGCATCGACCTGAAGGAGCACACGCCATTCAGTGAAGCGAAGACAAACAACACAGACAGATCTACTCTGACCAGACAACTGTGTGGTTGTTTTGTCTAGTTTATCTACTAAATTAATTCTGCTTTACTGAGGATAAGAGGTGAGAAGGTTCTTCATGCTCTCTCTCTTACCATGCCTGACAAACAACAGCTAGAGGCTTATCCATCAGATGAGGAAGGAGGATCCACACATATTCTAATTCCTGTCACTGTCGAGTTTGACTAGGAGAGTATAGCCATCAGCCTCAGTGCAACAAGTCCTGCCTCTCATAACGGTGGGAATATTTTGCTAACCAACTTAATTCTTTTTTATTAGGCAGAGTTTCACAGGAGAGGGGGGCTGATATATTTCTCCTGCAAAGCTGGGTGAACTCCTGGACCCCTGCCACTTTGCTAATTTTCCCAGCCTCCGTCGTCATGGTGATGATAACACATTTGAGGCGGGATTGGTCGACATTGCCTAGTGAACCTTGGGAATACCCCCCACACCACCACCCCTCTAACCCCCGCTCATTCCCTACTGCTCTCCCCTGTTCTGCCCCCTGACTCCAAGAATGAGTGCAGGAATGAGAATGTCTCTCTCTTGTCCTCACAGTTCATGTAGACCAGTGGCCCACACAACCTTTTGAGAACAGGTGCCACAGTTTTGTGTTGGTGTTGGTGGACAAAGCACTTATTTTAATAAATTGATACCTTTAATATAGCAAAATTAATTTTGCCTAGCATTTTCCCACATATGATCTATATTGTTGATGTTTACATAGAGGACCATCTATAATGCAGGTATGCTCATTCCACATTTTATCTGATCAATCAGCTCCTAAATCCTGTGTACGTTTACAGGCCAGCAGTTGCTATATTAGGCACACTTACCATTTTGCTCTACAGTTTTCATAGTTTAATACTCATTTATAAGAAGTCAGCACAGGATTAATATTAAGCACAGGACCACTGCTGGGTACTCCTCACCCAGTAGTGACACTAAATGTGTAAAACCTCCAGCAGCACTGCTTCACCTGATACACTTGTCCCAGCATAATGCACAGCAACATGCCACTACCTTATTGACATCAGTGCAGTGCCGAGAATAGTCCACCGGCCAAGTAATATCTGCGGTGGTTCTATGGTAATGCATAGGAAGTGACTGATAAGCTGTGAAGCAACAGCCATAATTGTACACCTGATAAAATAGCCAATGAGAGTAAATACAAACCTCCAATCTGGCTTACCTAATAGAATGTTGCTGTTACACACTACTGACTAGATAAGGATAAACAGTAAATGCTCTTTAACTACTAGTCATTTTTAACCTTTAATTTGTTGGTCCGAGATAAAAATCATATTTTTCCAGCACCAAAATTCACGGGTACATGTGTGTTACTTGCTAACCACCCATCCTGTTATTTCATTAACATCTGCACAGCTGGTGTTTGGACTTATCTCCCAGTTAATTCTGGTTATCTTGATACCCAGGCGAGGACAGGGAGTGCTAAAAGGAACCCCAAGAGATGAAAACAGTCTTTTGGTGCACTTGGCTGGGTTCAGACCTGTTAAAAATGACGAAGTGGTCCTCAAATATAAATGAAATAAAACAATTCATGCATATTAAAAAGCCTTTGCTCCTGATTCCAATTTAAATAAAAAGGAATCTTCTACTACAACATCTGATGTTTGGTTTTCTACAAGTTTGAACACAATAAAAGGAAAATGACAGAAACTGCTCTTTCCAAGCATCAGTGTATCATGATACTACAACATGAAATGGGAGGCCCTATTTGAAACCGAATGCAAATTTAACTTACGGACTATTAGGATGGAGATATAATATGGACATAAGATCATACTTTTTGTTCCCCCTGTGTTCAGATTTAGTCACCGCATGCTAAACTCTTAAAAGCTCGGTTATCACAAGCCTGTGCTAAGGAATCAATTTTTTCCCCAAATGAACACACCAAATAGGCTTTTGAAGCTTTATTTGGGCCATTTATTTCTCCTTATTGCAGTAAAATCTTATTTGCAATCCTTTCCGATCAATACCCCAGACAAACAGACAGAGGCCCTAGGTTACTGCAGGAATTTCTGGCTAATTAATAAAAAGTAAAATTAGCCTTCTCGGAGTAAAGGCCCGGATTGTAGGAAAAGGTCATGACGGCCTGTTTGTTCTTCTGCTCATGCTTGCAAATCTCATGAGGTCACCTTGCGCCAATCAAAAGTTTGTTGCAAGCTAATTAAGAAACTTGTGAGCACAAGCATCTGACAATAATTTTGGGGCACTGGCACAGTGCTTGTCTAGCGTTCTGATCAATGAACAACTGTGGGTTGCATGCACATGGATATACAGTACAAGACCATCAGACAAGCCATTTTTGAAGTCTAATGTAGCAAAACTGGGCAAGGAAATGCCGGTATAGAACCAAATAGGAAATTCTAAGAAATACATTTTTTTCTCAATGTAAGGGGCCACTAACATTCATTCATACAGTCTGGTAAAGTGTTCAGTAGAGGGGCACCAGCAAATTTATTCAGTCCTTTGAAAATATCGGACGAGATATTACAATGCATTACATGATTTGGCTCTTTCAAATGTAGAGGTGACTATGTCTTTCACATTTTAATATCGTAGGTATGCACCAAGTAACTGCTTAAAGAATAAAAGGCTAATTTTTTTGGTATTTCATTTCTGTATTTCATGAATTATGTACCAAAATGTATTTATATCTAACAATAGAACAATAAGACTGTCTGTTATTGGACTTACATGACTTAAACAAATGTCACCGGTGTCCCAGTCTCCGGAGTACTGAAGCTGGACACCCCCAATTTTTATTCCACATGTTTGTTTGTCCCATGTCTTCAATTAGTTTCACCTTCATCTTGTTTCCTCTTTCTTATTTAATCCCAGTCGACTCAGATCTCATCCTCCTACTATTCTCATACTTCTGTTGAGTTAGTGTGTTTTCTGCCCTGCCTGTTTCACACGCTCCTGTTACGAGGATCGTCTACATAGCAGATGTTTGCTGTCTGCTGGGACTCTCAGTTGGTATGCCAGGGAAATGTAATTTTTCATGTCTTTCTAGTTGCATACCTTACCTCTCTCTCTCGAGCAGCCCTGATGAATCCTCTATAGGCAGTCTAATACAAATAATACTAAATGTAATATATCAACAATATTTAAAAATCATTCATGAAAACGTACAACTGTTTTTGGTTTGCCTCAAGATTAAGAGGAATTTGTAGGCTTTATTAAAGAGTAACAGCAGCACTAAAACTGTATTTCACACTATCATGGTTTATGCCATTTCTGTGTGGTGCACGTGTGCCAAACCGTGGGGGTGATCTACATGCACCGCGGATCAACTATGATCCGTAACCCCTCTAATTAAAACATGAACTGTGATGAGAAATTACATTACATCACATACATTTTGGCAGACCCTTTTATCCAACATGACTTACCATACAAGGAAACACTCATTAGGAGAGGAGATGCTCTCTGAACAGACGAGTCTTCAGAAGATTTTTGAAGCTAGTCACATAATTAGTATGGCCTTAAAAACTGCCAAAATTGAATTTCAGACCTTTTTAGGACTTGTGGAAACAAGTTTGAGTAGGATGACATCAAATAACACTATGATTCAACTGTAATGAAAGACATTGTTCACTTTAGATCGTTCACCTCTACCTCCACGAATCAAAGTGGATTAAAACGTCAATATTTGTTTCCAATTTCCTTTATACTGCCAGTATAAAAAAGGTTGAAAACTGCAGAAATGTTGATTATTTTTGCGTTTTGATTATTTTTGAATTGGTATCCTAAATTGGATGCTTTTTGTCGTGGAGAATTGGAATAAAATATGAAGTCTAAAAAATCAAATGGAGTCAGGAATATACAGCGTTTCTGATTTATTCAAAGATTACAGCAGTGGCCCATATGAGCTGCCTCCAGTGTAGATGCTCACTCGCTCCAGTCCGGGACTTCTTTATTGGCCTCAGAATTTAACACTCGTTGTTCTAATACATCCCACTGATCGATTTTTTACCAATAAAGTTTAATAATTTTATCATTTAGCATTCATTGTTTCGACCTATAATACTGTATCACCTAATTTCCTTATTCCCACCTAGAAGTTTCAACCCAATAATTACAGGTTTAGTTATCTTCTAATTAATATTCAGTGACACCTCAGTCTGCTATTTAATCAATTAAAACTGACCAGACTGGGTTACCTAATTTGCTTGACCCCAACTCCAGCCTGGACACCTGCATACCCCGTCTGGCCTTGAAGGCCATCTTACTCAGTGAAGCATTGTTCCATCTTCACTTCCAGTCCGGACACCTGCACCTGTCCGGGTCATTTTATACAATAAGATATTCAACGTAGTTCATATAATAAGCCATTCGCTTCCAACAAAGGCCTGTGGGGGCTTTCCACCTCCCTTTTCAGGAATCCAAGAGACAGTTTACTGAGTTTGAACTGTATTGTACAGACATTGGTCAGACATGAGTTTAAACAGGAGTTTAAATTGTAGAGGGTTTTATATACAATTATGCCAAGTAAATTACCAAAATACACCTTCACTATCAGGGATTCAAAAGCAAGCATTCAGTTTATATTGGATGTTAACGTGGCAAACATCTTTACATTCACTGGTATCAACTGTTCTTAACTGACATTTATCAAAACTTTTAAATGTGAACATGCGTCACATTTCACACTAACTTTTAAATTTAAGAAACAGTGCAGTTACAAACATGGCAAGCCTTTGTGTTTAAAATATGAGAGACCAGCCAAGAACTGCTACATCTGAGCCAGGGCATGTCATTTCCCATCCATCCAGTACAGAACTGGGCCAAACTAGACCAGATCAGTCCTAAAAGTGTGCCAGATTCAGCGCGGAACTGTGCCAGATCATGTCCAGACTTGGAGTTGGCCCAGTGCTGGACCAGATAAGAAAAAACAGATCTGTGCCAGTATTGACTCATTGTGCCAAACGACAGTGTCCCAGGTTTACTGAGCCTTTGTGAGCGCTGGGACAGATCTGGGCCAAATGGTTTTTGTTATTGGGTAGATTTTACATATAGACAACATGTCCAATATGGACTGGGAAATGAACAACACACTTTTAAAAAATCTTCTGTTTAAGAGGAGAAAAATTCTGTATTTTGTCCTTTACCCCAGCATCATTCTACCTCTATACTCATGATGGGGATGGCTTTAGGATCTTTGCAAGAGATTATACATGGAAAATATGATTTAAAAAATTCTATTCTGCAAACACACGACACAGAAATGCATGCACACGCACACAGACAGACACGCGCACACACACGCACACACAAACAGAGCCCCTTTTCATGTTGCTAGGAAACAGACTCTCCCTATGAAGCCTTTTTATTATTATTTCAATATTTTTTATTTTGATTATTCAGACCTCAGAAAGGTCCATGACAGTGTGGACTGAGTGTGTAAATAAAAAAGTGAAATGTGATCATTTACATTAACTTGCACACTTTCAACAACCCCCCCCCCCCACCACCAGCACCACCCCCACCACCCCTCCAACCTCACCACCAGCACAACCACCACTCCAACCCCACCACCACCACACACATACACACACACAAGCATAACAGGCACTGGTGGGCTTCAGATGTAGAGGAAGGAATTAGATGCTCCACTTATGAGTCTAAAGTGAACCTTCCGAATATTAAATGTTAAGTATGCAATAACCAGCCTTTGGGCTGGGGTGACATTTGGAGGAAAATCATTTTGGCGGGTTATTACAGAAAATAAGAGTAATGCTTGCCCACACATCAGGAAATAAAATTTGGACAGAATTCATTTCCTCTGGACCTTTCTCCTTTATGCGCTTTCTTAAATCACAAAGACTAACCTTTAGCCTAACAGACTTCTGTCACAGATCTATGAGTGTATCTTTCTGCAGCTACTCCACTTGTTTAGGGCTTCAATTGTATATACAAGCAACACACTGATCTTCCCTAATAGCAAGTGTTAAGGATTTCATCTCAAATGCACACATTGTGTGGCTTATCAGATTAAACAGGACCACAGCAGTTTGATTTAATACACATCCTGCCCCTTATTTGGTTATGTGCTTATTTTAGAGAGGCTGCAGGAATATCTTGTGATAATTAGTTTTGATAAGTCACTGAACCCCAATTCATCAAGCAGGTACTGCTTAAAAAAGATGCCGCCCTATATTAGGAATAAAAAAAAGGTAACAAAAGTCATTAAAATGTAGTAAAATAAGGGACACAGTGCCTTTCTAATGACTTTATAAATATACAACTATATCAACAGTCTTCAATCACATCTCCACATTGTGGTGCTCCTTGAGACTAATCGGGAGTCTCAGAATGAGAAAACACAAATACATGCAAATCGGCAGGACCGGACTATAAAGAACTGACATTAGACATTTTTCTTAATATGAATACAAAATGCACTACAAGTGTAGACAGGCTTTATTTTGTCTATGTCTACTGGGGCTCATTAGAAACTCTTAAAAATAGATTTTCCTACATGGTTCTTGGCTAGGAAAGATAGGAAACCCTCAAAAGGGTCCACACCTTCTCAAGATGAAATTATGATATTTCAGTGGATTTAAACACCAAGAACAGTCATACTTGAGTTTTACATGACCAGTATCTACTTAATCTTTTTATCCTTTATCCACTGTCCATTCAACCTAAAAAGCTACAAGCAGCTCGACCTAATTTAACTTAAAAATGATCACTGTGTTTATGTAAACTAAATAAAATGAGTTAAACAGCTTGTTGCCATCTGAAGTGTTTTTTAAGTTGAGCAGGCAAACCAATTTTTATGTTGAAGAATTAAACAGGCCGTTTTTGTTTCTGTAAATAAAGCACTCCAAACTGAAACACACAACTTGAACGTGAATTGGTGAAGCTTATTGATGTAAGATGAAAGGGCATATTTAGGGAATATATGTGATTAAATGTATATAAACATTCAGGAGACAAACACAGTCAAAACTCAAAACACTAACAAATGAGTCAGTCAGGGTCTCCAGGTGAGCAATTTGCTGCCCGCATGTCTCCTCAAAATAAAACTAGCTACTTATGATCAAAGAAAAAACTTCCAAGAGAGGGAAGCATGTCTGTGTAACTAGATAATGAAAAAGAAACAGATATAGAAGAAATATTCCCCTCTTTCCCATGCCCTATTTTCCTCCACCAGTCCCTCGATCCCCTACCGGTGGGAAATGTCTCCATACAATCATTTCCCAACATGGCTGCCAGGTTCTTGACACCCCCCACCCTCCAGCTGTCATCAGGGTCACACTGTGTCATCGAGCCCACGGGCCGAAAAGGAGCCGCCCAGCTTTCTCATTTGCATAATATTAATGAGCACACGTCTGGGTCAGAGGCATTCGTTTTGTGCTGGCACTAATGATGGAGACAAACAGCTTCCCCAAAAGCATAATGATGGCGAGTGTGTTGCCTGCAGCCTGACGGCTTACGCGCTCTACAGTGTTCTGTTGGCTCAGGGAGACGATTTGCAAAACAAACCAGACCATTGGGACTCTCTGAGTTTAGTCTTTTCTACAGTGGGTGTAGACTAAATAACAGACACCCAAAACAAAAAAGCACTGACGTTTCGAGTGCCTAGAAAGAAGCCTATAGGGGGCATATCATTTATTAAAAGGATACTGAAGTGTTTTTAACCTAATATCAAAAATCCTCATCAGCAGCATGTGGTCAAGGATGATAGAACAGAAAACCTGTTGACACAAACCACGCTTATGACAGAAGTGCAGGTACAAATCTGACAATAAATCTGCCATTTCACTTCTATTAAAAATGTGTTTGGAGTCAACAGGTCTGTGTGAACCCATATACAGTTATAAGTGTTCCAGATATTAATTATGTTTTAACCTGATGGACTTCTTAATCAAGAAAACCATGCCGAAATACATGACTCGTGTTCCAGAAAGGAAAGCAAAAACAAGGAAAAAAATGCCACCAGAGGAAAGTAACAGTGATGGCAAACTCACAGACAGGACCAGACATCTACTCCAGGTATCTGCCATGTATTTAAAGCATGGAGCCAGGCTGCATGAAAATATATGAAATCAAGAATTATCTTTTCCTCAGTGCCTCATGTTTTTTCCCCCTCCGGTAGACAGATGACATCAAAATGCTCATCAAAAACACCAACAACAAAAATATCAGATTTTAGGAGCAGCTGGGAAAAACAGACATGTTTTGGTTGCCATAGAAACCTCAAGGTTTATGTTCCCTTTAGTTTTGGCATTGACATCAGGCGTGTTTGAAAAGAAATCAAAACAAGACAGACTGAGATGATGACTGAAATAAAAAACAGATAAAAACTACTGATTTGCTTAACTACACCTGTGCTCACCAGCCAAGCGTGCCTATTGCATCTGTTTTCTCTTGGCAAACCAGTTCCTGTCCAAGCTCCCAGACCCTGTCAGTTTGTACACCTCTGAAGTGTATTTCACAGAGAAATGGTTTGATGAGACTAAAGTGATATATAGTAAAAAATACAGGGCTTTAGGAAGAACAAAACGAAAAACACTCAAGACGCTCTACTGGGGAAATTCTGGACTGCAGCATCACAGATGTGTCAAAGTGCGGCCAATCTGGAGCAAGGAGAATAACGTTCTCAGATTGGCTACTTTCAAACTTCCTGCCTCTGAGTACAGCTGACGGTGACATCCGGGCCTCGTTTGCCCGACCCCCTCGTCCTCCTGCTGGTTGTTTGTGTTTGGGCGCTGAGCAGGGGAGGCTCATTCCATTCAGCTGTCTGATTGCCTTAATCGTCGCGCACAACTGTGTTGTGTTTTGGTAAAAAAAAATAGGCTAAAATGCCTACTTTTATTGTGTAAACCCTAAATATGCCCCCAAATATGCTCCCAGAATACTTTGTCATTTTGAACTCAGTTTAATGCATTACACTTGTAAACCCGTATTTAATGTAAAATGTAAAGGTAAACCCATATTCGAATATAAATTACCCGCCGAGATATGCAAATCGGAGTAAAAGTATTGGGACACCGTGGTGAGGTGAACAGGTCCCCATGTGTGAAAATATCCAGAAATAATATATTTATTGACACAAAAAGGGCAAAAAAATTATATATATATATATATATATATACAGTATATATATTAGGGGCAGTTTCTCAGTCTTGAGATTCTGTGCTACCAAGTTTTAGGGAAACTGGCTTATTTGTGCTATCTTGCAGGTCACTGGTGATTAGAATATTAAAAGCTTTTCTAATATAAGGGTATGTCGCTACTCTGGGGTCTTTACATAAGCTATATGAATACAGTTTTCTGATTCTGATTCTAAAATGCCCTTTTCTGAAGTATGCAGAATGCTATCTGAAGCTAGGAAACATGAGCACTGTCCAGAATCACCACAAGCTGTTAGCATTTGAAGTAGCCTGTGTCCTTCTTCATGGTAGCTTTTCTCAGTGTTAGATCCTGACTGTAGAAACTGGCTTTATGCACCTCTAAATATCTCTCTATTTATCTAGTTAAATAAAATATATATTTTTTCTGACCCACATGTATGTACATTGTCTTAAACTGAAGCTTATAGTGTTGTGTACCCCAGTGTTAACCCAAGTTACCTATGTTAAGCTGGTAATATACACATACAGAATCCTGGCATGGCTGTTTGAATGAAAAGTCGGGCTAATGAATGTACGATGAATTGACAGATGAGCCTGTTTAATATCTCAATTATACATGCTAGGTTTGCTTTTGCTTGATTGTACCTATTTGCTAATAAGTCTATCTGACCAAAAGAGCGAGAGGCTATGTGCGACACACCATTTTGCTAAACTTGGGTGGGTTTCAGGCATGGCTTAAGTTTAAGACTAAGATGAAGATTACCCAGTTTATACTGAGAGAGGAGAATTCTGGCCAAATTCATTGGACATGAAAACTGGAACATTATTCGTAGAGCATGATTTGTACTTGTATATTGTGTGCCCACAAGAGTAAAATCAACCTAATTAGAAAGAAAACATGGTTTCAGGAGCCATGGTGCTTTTTATAGAAAAGTAGAATACAGAAAGCTCCAATTATGCATCCTGACACATTTTACTATGTCTGATATGGATAAGTTTGCAACCCAGCTATTCTGGGGCAACTTTTAATCAGTTAAAGGAGGCTCTGAATGGTGAGCTGTTAGGTATTACAGGGTTACTCTTGATTAGAAGGAAAGTCTAAAGCTGGCCCCGTTTCTCCAACAGCAGTCCCCAAAGTCACAGTGGAACATGTTATAGCTGGCAGCCATATTTATGGACCCCGAAATTACCACAGTCCCCTGGGCCTCCCGAAACACATTTCTTTACAACGGATCAGCAGGGGCTTGAGTTCCTGTTATTAGGCAGCACAGGCCACACTGCTTCCATCTGCGCCCTGTTGAAATGATCTGAAGATTGGGCGTGAATGAAAGATCCCATTCTGCTCGCTCTCTCAACCTTGTTCCGTCTTAATGAGTTGCTAAGGTAATTGTCTCTTAATCCTTACAAAGACCCTTCTGTGTGTGCTATTTGAAACACCAGTTAATTTGAAATGTGGGAGAGCAAGATGTCGAGATTGAGTCACTTTTCAAAGCATGAATACAGTGGAGCCCTGGTGGGCGTCCACGAGCACCATGACTCACTATAGCCTGCACACTGACACTCATCCTGCCATCTGTTTTGATAGTTTGGGGGGGGAAGTAAATACATCAATAAAAACAATGACCAACAACACAATTCTGGAGAGATTGGGGAATTCTCTGCAGGGTGTGTGTGCGTGTCAACTCCACATCGAGTTTTGAGAAGCCTGGCTTTCCTCTGAAGTATTACAGATATGTGTATCACATCGCTGCTTATAATAAAAATAATTGGGTTGCAGTCACATAAATAAAACAATTCTAGTGTGATACTAATCTTCCATAGTTCCATAGGTTTCAAATAATGAGAAAAAACATTGACCTACATGACATCAATACTAAAATTAAGACGAACGGGTTTATTATTTATCATCATGCATCTACATTGTATACTTTGTGGTTCCTATATAATATTATTGTATCTTATTTCAATCTACACTGTGTACTATTCATAATATTAATACACTATAATATGTAATGGTGTTCAGAAAGCTACATGACACCTGCAAAAGCCTTACATGACAACTGATATAAACTAACAATCAGTTAATAAGGCTTATTCCAACAAGTGGCAGATTCTGTTTTCCTGTGATTTCACCTCAGAATGTGTTGTGTAATGCTTCCTGGATCAGACCTTTATAAAAGTCTATGTTGGTTGATGTCAGTTTTCCTTAAAGGTTTCTGTAGGAGTCATGTATCCATATAAATAATATGTGTAAAATAAGGTAAGATAACGTAAGATAACCTTGGTCTCACAGGTAGGAAATGTGTAACATAATACATTAACACAGTGATCACAAGGTTTTGAATAGCAGTGTATATGGATTCTCTGTCAGCATGGGGGACTCACCCCAGGACGACCCTGTCAGGGGCCCTGGTGGGGGTCGGTGGGCCTGCAGCAGCAGCGGGGGGAGGCTCCCTCCTGCTCCTCAGAGACTGGCTCCTCTGTACCTGCCTCAGCACACTGCTCTTCAGCTCCAACAGCGTCGACATTGCTCATTCACCACCTGCAGCAGAGACAGTGCCTTATTAGTGGCGCACGTGTCGGCTGACGGCACACATGACAATTTCATTCTGGTGCATTTATCTGCCCTCCCATCCCCCAACCCCTCGGCAACCAAAACTGGAGGGAAAACAAAAACAATTAACCTGATGTCCACCTCACCCGCCAGCCTTTGGCTAGGTGCACAGAGAGTGTAATGAGTAATTACTGTAATCACGGCCGCCCTCCCGTAATCCAGTTCTGCGTGTGTTCTGCATTTGAGCTCACGCAGCTCCCCTCGGGTGTTAATTGACGTGTGTGCCAGGCACATTTGTCTGTGCTGCCGCAAGTGGTCAGTAGTGTGAGATAGAAAGCTGGCAATTACGCACAATGCTCATGACTCCTCTGACCAACCACTGCACAATGTAGAGTGAAATAACGGCATGCTTGAGTGCAGCACACTCCTATAAACGAAAGGATTTTTCCTATACACTGAATGGAAAAGATCAGCATACTTTTACATCCACACCAAAAATACAGTCTTTACCAGATTCTGGTACCTATCTGATTACACCCATGGCCATGTAAACAGCATATTCTGAGACCTGTATTTTAGGCCAGTAATCAATAGGTAGTTTTTCAGCACATTTATAACTTGGGCATACTGTATGTAATGCTACCACAAAATAACTGTATTTTGTTTTTGTGTTGCACCATGATCCTGGAGGAACCTCTCGTTTCACTGTGTACTGTGTTTATTCGAATGACAATAAACACTTGGCTTGGAACAAAATATGATTACTATATGATTGATTACTATAAATTATTACAATGAACTTGTACTGAGTATTAGCTAAACTTAAGAAGTGAACTTTGTACACCTATGTTTTGGGCGATTAACTACATTTGATAACTTAGATTAACTTACATAACTTAGATTTTTACGCAACTGTGACTTAATTCTCATCTCTGTCCAGCTATGGTCCGGAAGGGCTTTTTCCTCTGTGCGAAGACAGACCAATAGATAGGAAGAGACAAATGCAGAAAATAAGCAGAATGGAGGGGAGATGGCTAAACGATGATGGGAAGGGTTTTGATTGATCGAGACGTTTCACACAGACACACAGCCACCCTATTTAATAACTGACAGCAAATGTTCTCTTTTGTCAAATCCCTAAATGCAATGAGGAGGAGCTCCAAAGCCTACTCATGCTTCATCTTCTATATGAAGTCTGCGTAACAGGGAAAAGAGAAACATTCATCTTGTGTTTAGAAGCAAGCTCTTTTTATCCAGCTTGCACAAAGCTCTGCATTCAGTCTGTTTCTACAGCACTGCAGACTGACAGGTCTTTTAAACCACAATAAGCGATCGCAGCAAGCTTTTTACACAACCAGTACTAGCTCCAGCCTACTTCGGTGCATGCGTTTAGGAGGCTGGGAATAATTTTTGCTCACAGTCATTCTACTGAGTTTTTCGATTTGCTGTCTGCATTGTTACTGTGGTCTCTTTTAGTAAACAAGTCTAATTTGATGTAGACATCAGGCTGCGATGGCACTATTTGGATCTAATTTGAAAGCTATAAATCTTATCAGGACCAGGATGTTATAGCAATCAATTCTCCTTTGGGTTGACAAGGCTGCTGGACAGCTATGACAAGATGACATTCTTCACAGCAGACCAGAAGCAATGCCATTTTAAGCTGTTCATTCCAAACTAATTACACAAATGTCACTTTGGATGCAGGGGTTAATTCTGATATCTGGTTGTTTATTTCTTTATGGTAGTCACTGTTTTAAAGCACTGTTTCTTAACTCTGGTCCTGATACATCCCTGTTACAGGATGTGTATTGAAATATATTACAGGACCACATCCTGTAATATATTTCAGTTAATCAAAATGACCATTTGGCATTATGGCTTCTTTAGTTTTACCCTAATGGAAAACACTGCAGTCATAAAAAACTAAAAAAAAAAAATTCAAAAAATGAACATATGGGAATAGACATTTCCAACTTTAATATACATTAATGTAACAAGATTTTATCACAAGTAATTTAAAACAATTTATATTTGCACAGAACCCTGCTGGTGTCATCCCTTTATAAAATAAAAAATGTGTAGCCATAACTAGTATGGTGTAGAGAGAAGATGATTAAGTAAATGAGTTAGAAAGGCGTGGGAACAAAATTATAAAGTGATGGAAATGACATAGGAAGGTGTGGGAACGCGATTATAATGTAATGGAAAAGCTATGGGAAGGTGTGGAAAAAAGATAATTAACTAGTGGTAATGAGTTAGTAAGGTGTGGGAACAAGATAATTGGGCCATAAAAATGAAGTTGTGGTCAAAACCACAAGTAAGGCATGACAATTAGTCATTAATCATTTTACTTTTATTGGGAAGGAATGTCAGCTCTGTACTGTTGATCAAGCCATTATGAAATTTTCAAATGTGCATCATTGCTGTGTTTTGATGAGCTAAAAAGAGATAAATGATCTCATACTTAGTTAATACGTTTATAAGCTGAGGAATCAAATAATGGTCAAAAGAGTTCTCATATTAAAGAAACACCACTGCAGCAGAGGAATAAAACATTTATAACACTTCAGATCAGCACAATTGGGTCCATCATTTGCACACCACATCTGTTTAATTGAAGTAGACTCTCATTCAGATAGGTCAGGGTCTTGAAGAAGATGGGCAGTTTTTTCACACCTAATAGCTGCTATTTCTCATTTTCTCTGCTCTTAAATCCATATCTGCCTTGGGAATGAAGCACAAGGGAGTCATGGCTACCTACAGCCTGGATTCCCGTGCTCCTGGCTGTTACCAGCCGCAATTAGCAGAGGGGAGGTGAGCAGCTGCCTCTGAGGCTTAGCCGGTTTCAATTAAGTGCGCTATGTCCACACCAGGCGTCGCTCCGTCTCAGCCATCAGCCTCTGTGAAAGCTACAGTGCCACCCAACACATGGCACCTGCTGCCAAGGGAGCACTGGCGCAAACCAACAGCATGAACACTGCCGTCAACACCCCCGTCCCCCTCTGAGTACACACACACACTTCTGGGCATGCGAACGGCTGAGTTGCTCAACAGAGTGGCTCCTGTGAGTGACAGCCAGGCAGCCCCAGCTTCGTCTGCTAGGCATGGAGGGGTCTCTATGGTAACGGATGAGGGGGGCCGTGGACGCAGGTACATCGGATTCCATAAAGGCTGCACAAAGAACAGCCTTGGCACTATTATATCAGTATTTCATAGCTGGTTAGGCAGACAAAGTGTAACAGTAGAGATCTCGAGTGAGATTCATCACAACGAGTGTCCTCCAAACCTGATATACATGCTGGCGAATGAAAGCCCCTTTGGTCAAAGCCACCATGTCAGAAAGGCCACGTTCTTGTTGGCCCCACTCTTCTGAAGCTTCTGTCATGGTAATAAAATTGATACAGGACGTGGATCTGCAAAATTGGGGCGATCCATCTTATTGGAAAACTTGTCCCCCTGCCCATATTTTCTCATTCACCCAGATGGATTAACCTACTGCTCTCTGTCAAATGAAATCAGGCAAGGCTCTGGAATAAAACCATCATTGGGCTGACACACTGGAATGGGCGGTGCATTTGTCTCTAGTCTAGTGTATGTGTTTACGGACTGAAGCAAATCCTTCCTGACAGGATTTGACATCCAAGGGAGGAAGACCTTTTGGCACGACGTGTCTTTCCGATTTGCCACGAAAAGTCATTAACACGCCGTCCACGGAACCAACTCACTGCGCATTCTGGCATGATCACAGACACACTACATCAGTATGATTCCACACCCGTGGTTTTCTAAGATCATACATTTTGTGTATTTTTTTATGCCACGCAGTCTCTGTCCACTCCTCCTTTAGACTCCGTGTTGCTGGTGCTTGTGCAGCTCTCTTCAGACTAATTCAACAGGTACATCATTTTTCACAATTATTTATGACAGCGGGGACTGTGACTGTTGTTGTTCAGCAATCACAAATCTGCCCTCTTTGTCTCAAGGCTGTCAGAATAAGCAGTGATGGAAAGTGCAAACCACTCTTTCCAGTATTTAAGAAAAATGGCAAAATGTCAAGTAGCCTCTTCATTTTGAGCCAAAATACAGTGGCAGCAGGATAGTGATGAGACTGAGTGATGACTGAAAGTGGTACATGCAAGCATTTTGTATTTTTAAATTCACTCTAGAAGTGACACAATCAAACCATTGCTGGAAATCACAATACCTTAATCAGGGCTACACAAAAGCTCTCATGAGATCACACTGGTACCCTCACTTGACAGAAACTCTCCGCTCTGTGTGAGAGAAGGACCGTGGGGATTTCTCACTTACGATGGGTCCATTCTGTGAAGGAATGAGTCAGGGACACAGACTGATATATCAGTCGACTGATAATATCAAACATCCATTTATCAGTACGTTATCAATATTTGGTGCTTAATTTTTCCTGTTGTAATAAACATAGACCTTATATATGAAGCAAACACTCATACGTGAAAAGTGTAAAAGTGTTTAGCCTCAGCAGAACCTGATATATTTAAACACTATATACCGTGTCCTGAACATCGTAACTTAACATTTCATCTGTGGATAACACACACACACACTCTCTCTCTCCATCTCTCTCTCTCCCTCTCTATCCCTCTCTTAGAAAACTGAGAGAATCTTTCGCAAACAAAATCACAAAGAATTCTGCACCAATTCCTGGCCTACAATATTTATAAGACTTTTCATTTATGACACAAGACTGACAGCCCTTATTGTCCATGATGCTGATTTCTTGAGGGTTTTGCTTTTTTTGCTCCTATTTCTATCTCAGAATAGGCTAATACTGGTCTAGTTTTAGCTCCCTCTCTGTCTATAAAACTTCATCAGAATGCCAAATATAAAATATCATCCTAGACAGCCACTTCTGCTCAGCAAGGCTTGATATAGATTGACCAGTGCAATTGTTGCTATAAAACACAGAGACTCTATCAGTCATACAGGCAGAAGCTGTGCACTGGGAACCACAGGACTTATCATTAGGATCTATGAGCAGATAAGGGCCATAATCCCCCAGACTGTGATAAAAGTTCTGAAGGGCCATCAGAGGATTTGTGCCATCTTAAGACTCAGGTGGCCATTTCCAAAGGGACAATCTCTGACTGTGATCGGCCTTAACGTCAACCATGATACCACTCAGGCACTTTGCAATGGAGATCGATCCACAAAACGGGGGTTGTCTGTCTACGCTATGGAGAAAAACCCTGAAGCACAGCTATACATGCCTTTACACTCAGCCCCCTTCCAGAAAATGAGAATGGCATTCGTCTTCTTTGAATGCACTTTGTAATTGATTTTTTAGGACTCTCCAGCCTGTGGAATTCGTGGCTTTGGTTTTTCTCCCCGTAGTTCTTGTGAAATCTCGACCTTCACTGTGGTGGTACAGCTTTTGTGAGCCACAGCTGGCAACTGATCTTATCTATCTTCGTGGAGGAGAGTTGGTAATAGCATCTAATGCTGTTTATCACTACAACATCGAGATTGTTATAACTGATGTTTTTTGGGTTGCTTTGACTAGATTTTCAATGATAGGTGGACTGGAATGATTCAGCTTTTATTAAATAAAAATCTAGAAAAATGCTTCACTGTAGGAGGTAAAGTCTAATATGGACAATTAAATGTGTCCAGTGAAGGAGATGCTGATGACATTGTACAGCCTCAGAATGTGCTGTTTTTATTATCTTTTACTGCCACCACATAAAGATCCATGTGAGGCACTAAAATAATTTCAACAGTGACACATTTTCAAGAACTTTGTATTGCAGGCTGTGGAATTACTCAATAATGTTGCAACTGAATGCCACACGCAAGAATCATTTCAGCGAAACAGGGAACATTAATCTGCTAAACATGGCACGCCTATCTCTTGTATTAAAAACTGGCAGATTCTGCCGAAGTGGTTCACCGAGCGTATGTTTTACTTAAAGCTGTTTTATTCTATGCTCTAGAAACCTTGAAAAGAAAGTGGAGAGAATCAAATACTGTCTTCTACCTGAAGCAAGAATCTCAGTGAGCCACTCTGGCAAAGCTCTTATTAAGCCAAGCACACATTCGAACTGTCAATCAGAGCCATCGGGGTGGGGGTTCTTGCAGAGCTTTCACTTACCAATCAAGTCAGAGCCGACAAGAAGCATTTCATTCGTGACATTCACTTGCTTATACCTATGGACACTTTCTAGCTCTCCTTGTTATATTAATCCACAATCCGTTTGTGGTTGCGCCTCCATATCAAAACAGTGTTTCAGGGGAGAGAGCCTTCTGACCAGCCGTCCATAGAGACAGAGGGAAAAGTTGATCTAAAATCAGTTTTTGTCAAAATTTCAGCCAAGCTTGTCCATATTTCCAGTGACTTCTTGGTTGTATCTTTCAATCTCTTATGTGCTGTTTTCTTGGCAACAAACCCTCCAGCACATGCTTCAGCACCACCTTACTAAAACAGCACTAAAAGCACTAAAACTTTTGTATTCTCCTTTTTCTTTAATCAAAATGTTCACTATCAGTCATTTCTGTGCCTTATTTAAATTTTTTTATTCCCCTTTCCATAAACACTGCAGACACCTCTTCGCTTCATCACCTGCATCTTCCCAACATTACTGAACTGTAAACATCTGGCTCTATTTCAGTGAAAACCACAAATGGGAATTTGTAGGCAATCTCTGTAAAAATGACCTGTACATTACTACTAATTAAAAAAAAGATTTTTATTAGAAGATACTATTTATTTAATTTAATTAAAAATTGTGAAAACAAGCTAGATTTTCACTTTATTCTTGACAATTAAACAAACCATGCCCTGCCTTCTAACACGTTCTCTCATGACTCCTCAAAACCTAAAAAAAAACATTTGATCACACTTATTTCACTTTTTCTGGTGCGAAAGGCGCTTTAGGTCCCCTCAGACGTCCCTTGAAGCAGATCGACCACACAGTTATCTCAGTTTACTGCAACAACAACAACTAACTGCCCCTGAGCCCCAGCCTTGCCATTCTCCCCAGTTTGGAGATACGAGAAGGGGACAAACTCACATCATATTATTTTTACGAGACATGTACACTTAATGAGACTTTTTCTACGTCTTGCTTCCTTCCCTCTCCATCAGTCAGGTAGCAACCGTTCAAACAACACATTTCTTCAGACAGACGCAGCTACAGGTGATGCAGGAAAAAACCCCAAAAAAAACCCGACGAAGCACGCTAAATAAAACAGCGTGTGTAATCGATTACCTATTCCAAACTGCAGCCCAACACACGACCAGAACTACAGCCAAAACCAGAACTAGAACCAGAGCCCGAAACAGATCCAGTGCCAGACCTAGAGCCAGAAAGAGAACCTGACTGTCCGTTTTGAGCTAACGCAGAAGTAGAGTGTAAAGCAGCACCCATAGAAAAGCATTTCTAAGAATCTCAACTTCAGCTCAGGTTCGTTTACAGCCCCATGCCGGCACCACACACTCTCTGTAGGTGTGTAGAGAAGAAGAGAAGGTAGAGAAGGAGCCCTGCTCACCTGTGCGCTCGCTCACTCACTGGTGTCTGTGCGTTCCTCACTTTTCTTCCATGGAAATACGCACAGCTGCTCGGTGGTGTCTCTTTAAGACAGGAGACGGTCAACTCCGAGAGGCAGAGAGAGAGAGAGACAGGCAGAGAGAGAGGCAGAGAGAGAGAGATAGAGAGAACACAATTACACACTCAAACGTTAATTTGTCCTTGTTCGACAAAGGAAAAACGCTTCATTTGCAGAGCCAAACGGCTTTTCTAGCGTCGTCTGCCATATATGGTCAAAGGAAACGGAGCAGGACTTTACAGGTTGCAAGCTGTTGCTGTGGGGATGAGGGGGACGTTCAGTTCTGGACTCAGACAAGAGAGAGAGGCAGAGAAAGGGTGATGAGGGAGAGAGAAAGAGAGAAAAGATAAAAAGAAGGAGAGTGAGATAAAGACAAAAGAGAGTGAGATGGATAGAAAAAGAAAGAAAAGTGTGAGAAGGAGAGAGAGAGATTGATGGAAAGAGAGAAAAAGGGAGGGGCATTGAGAGAGAGAGAGAAAGAGGGTGAGAGAGAAAAACAGGGGGAGAGACAGAGAACACAAGGTGTGTAATTATACACTACGTTTAGCCATTTTATTTCTGCTGCCTGTGTTGCCAGCACATTGCATAATTCTGGGCTGTTGAATGCTCATATGGGAGCTGCCTTTGTTGCCCCCAGGAGTTTGAATGGTCCTAAGCTCCTGTAGTAAGGTGTAGTTCACGTCTGCAGACCACAGAAGACTCAGGGCATCTTATTGTCCAAACAGCTGGTAAAGAAAGGTCCAAAGTATCGTTGTCCTGACCCAGATGCAGCCTTAAGCCTAAGCCTAAGAAATAAACATAATTTTCAGTTGGGATTTACCATTTACACTGCAATTTAGTCCAAGACAAAGCTCAATCAAAGCATCTTAGATCCATGGTTTTAAAGTCCTATGCAACTCCAAAAATGCTGTAGTCTGAGATCAGTGTACTTCAAATCCTAAGCTACTGTAGCTTGAGATGTGGTTTAAGCCAAAATTACCATTGAAATTTTTTCTGGGTCTAGACTTGGACTTCATCTGGTTCTGAAAAACTAGTCCTTTTAGTCCCAAGCCTCAATACAGTTTGAGGAATAGACCTGATGTATTATGGTGCTCCATATACAGTGTATACAGAACATTTGTCATAATGTGATATAAACCTATAACATTGTGATTGCAGGGGCAACTCTCTAACCACTAGGCCGGCCGCCAGCTGCCCCAACACTGCATTTCCCACCAGAGAGTTGACGTCCACCACTATAGGATACTGAGACATAATATTTACCATTTACCATAGGGGCAGCCCAGACTGGACAGAGTGTAGAATTAAGTGTATTCACTGACCACTAGTATAGGGGGTTAATTTTAAACTAATCAATATCTGTCTGGGAAACAGATCAATATAGTTAAAAAGCACTGAAGTTATTGTGGAATATGCAACAAGTGTGTTTCTGTATGGGTTTTGCTCCTATAACACATTTTCAAATGTATCAAAACATTAGATTGGCAAGTTATTTAACCCTCCTCTGCTGACAACAAATAACAGGTAAGCCTTGTTTTATACCAATAAGTGAGCAAAGGCATCCATGATACAGACGAAGTGTAGATGTTTATTAGCAACAGTAAATCTTCATGAAGCAGAACAGCCAAGTGAGTCATACAGCCCGGAAGAAAGCTGGTGAAGGTTGTGTGTCTGGAAATGTCATGGCATTCGCACCTTGTCATGCTCAATGGTGTAGATGCACAAGACCAGCAGATCAGATTTGAGAAGAGGGGAAAAGTGTTCTCATCTTTCAAGTAGGCAGAGAAATGTTGAGTATGTATCTATTGTTATAGATATTTTATTTATAAATTAATAAAACAGCCTTGAGAAGTGGGCGCAAATGGTCTGACTTGAAACACAGTGTTCACATTTTAAAAGAGACAACATACATTGGTGCTATTTCCACAAATTGACAAGTCTATCCTCCTTCTCTGTAGTCCATCTAACTCTTTGCTTATATGCTCAGAGTTTCTTCTGAATTCACAGATGAGTGCAGTTCAGCTTGGCTCTCACTGTCTGATTGTCTATCATGTTGTGTTTCCCATCAGAGATACCATAAGATACTCCTTACTATTATATTGCTTACTGACTCACAAATATTGGAAATTGGAAATGTACAATTCACAATCTGACTGGCTTGACTTGGCTGGGAATAGGTCATAGGTGTAAAGAATGGATTATAGACTCCACACAGTAATCTGGGGAGGTGATAGTTTAACATTGTCCTTATACTTGAATAAATTTTACGTTTGTGTGAGTAAAGACTGGATTATTGCCTTATTTTCAAACATCATCATCGTAGGTAAAAACTGTAACAGGTTTTGGCCTCAGGGGAGCCTCACTGATATATACTATAGATAGGGGTGGTTTAACTCTCTTAAACACGTCAATTGCGTTTCATAAGAACTTCTTATCATTGACCTGCGGTTATCAGTGCTGGACTGGCCATCAGGCATACCAGACATTTGTTCGGTGAGCAGATGGTAAATTTGGGCCAGTCAGGTAAATCCTGTCAGCACCCAGACCCACCGCTGGCCCGGTCTCAAAATGCCCAGTAAGATTTTTTTTGTCCCAGTCCATCCCTGCCGGTTATTGATTATCTGTCAGTTAGAGAGGCAGGATTATGTAACGGAATGTCAGCCCAGCAGCCATGCCAGACAGTTTCACTCTCTGCAGATGGACTTAATAAAGAAGGGATCTGCCTTTTGGCTGAAGGATTAAGGCACTGTGAAGTACCCTAGTATCCATCATTTCTGGATTTAGTCATCCAGACATCATGCTGAATTTGATTCATAAGTAATCGCAGATTTATGTATAATGATCAGGACATAAGTGGTACACAACCAAGAATTGGCATATGTGGTACAAATGCGCACCAATTTTCAGTCTTCACTGCGCAAATGCATACCTAAGTTGAGTAACTTCATACTGGATCTCCACCAGTGCCAGTGAAGTACCACCACTCAGGAAAGTAAAACCTTAAAAAGAAAATGAATAATGTTTTAAAATATGGTTCATGCCGGTCACTTAAAATACGTGCCCCGCCCCCTTGAACTTCAGGCCCCGCCCCCTCAACATTGTGGCCCGACCGGTATGAGACCTGTTCACAAGTCCAGAGAGAAGTGATCCGCCCCTGTGGTCCAGGATAAACGTTTGGAGATGCTGGGTTACAGTCAAGATCTGAGTTCTGTCTGTCATGCTTTAAGAAAGTTCCAAGCTGAGTGAGATGCAGTCAAAACGATCTCACCTTTCCGCTCCACATATCTGAGCAAGACAGCTTTTTATCACTTGACAGCCACAAAAACAAGTACAGGCTGAACTCGGAAACTCGTCCCGGGTGGCTCTGCCAGAGTGCCTTCCTCATTTCGATCAGTTAGTGGTGAAAAAGCAGACACACCGTAGTTGGTAGGAAACTTGCCTCTGAACTAAGAGGTCATGGGTTTGAATCCTACCTTCAGTGTACCACAAATGGGTTCCTGAGAAAGACCCTTAACCCCAAGTTGCCCCCGGGAGACTGTCCCCTGCAGTTAGGGAATGGAAGCTTTGGGTAAAAAGTGTCTGCTAAATTACTTAAATGTAATTTTAACTGCACTCTGATTCTCTGCCTCTTTTATTTGTTATCTTAACCTCATTCATCAATGCTCAGGACAGGACCACCATCGTTTAAGTGGTGGATCATTCTCACAGCAGTGAAGCAGTCATCTGCACCTACCACAGCCAGCATTACCTTTTCAGAAAATTGTACTAAAGTAGTTTTTCTACAGGATCCGTCTGGGTGGGCTACCCATTGCTCAACTTGTTGTCCTTCCATGGTCCATGTTTGGTAGGTACTCACCACTGCATACAAAGGACCACTGCCCATTATTCAGATTTCCAGCATATCAGCTTTAGCATATTCCACCCCTTGACGGGTGCCATTGCAGGGAGATAAACAATGTTATTCACTTGATTGTAATTCACCCACTTCTGTCAATGGTTTTACTGTTGGGGTTGCTCTGTGTGTATATTATGAGAGAGGAAAAGTAATCTTAATGTTTTATTCAATAGTGACTTTAAGATGTTAACATGACCTATTTAGATTTATCTTCCACCTGCATGTGGCATCTAGACAATCCTCTTGAGAAAATGAAAAGGAATGGCAGCACAGCTCTTACTAAATCAATTCCCATTACCACCACCACCACCACTACTACCACCATCACCACCAGCATCCACCAACCCATCCACACCAGCTCCCGCTTGCAATCCTGCTGCAATAAATAGACTCAGACACTTTAATTACGTGGCTGCTAGGGTGAAGTGCCTCTCACAGCTCTGAAATTATCAGACACACAGGCAGTAAAACAAAAGCTGGTGGGGTTGCCACAAGGCTAGTGAAAAACTCTTAGAGATGAAAAACATGACCATGAGGGGATGTAGGGAATCCATGGACACGGTGCCCCATTCCAACTGATGTGCTTAGATCAGCGTGTCCTTTGATTGCGAACTCAATGGTGCTAATGGGCCTGAACAGTTTTACAGGGGCATGAAAGTTGCTGATTTAGTTAATGGGTTTTTTTTTCAAGAATTCAGGGTTGCATGATGGATGGCTGCAAAAAAAGATACAACATCATGTAATGAAATGATAAGGAACCAGAGGTGTCAAAAGTAATTGCATTCATTACTCAGGAAGTAGTATAGATACTAGAGTTTAAAAATACTTCTGTAGAAGTATAAACTCCAGCTTTTTACTCAAGTAAAATTGTAAAAGTACTGGTTGCAAAACTACTTAAAGTATAAAAGTAAAAGTAATGTAAGGGGTGAAAATGTCATTAAGGACAAAAGCTTTTTAAAAAATGCAAATATATTAAAGAAACATCTGGCCTGGGACGGGTTAACTGTGGGTTCACTGGGGGTCCATGCTCGGGCCAGGGGTGCGTGATGGGTGCGTGATTAGGGGAGGGGGGCAATGAGCTAGCTCCCGGGCTTTTTGGCCCTATATAAAGGGAGGGGCGGTGCCTAGCAGCAGTTCGGGGTTGGAGCTGGGAGTGAAAGCTAGACAGAGAGAGAGCAAGAGGGGGAGAGAGTGCGAGCCAGCACGGGGGCAGCGTGCCTGCTGCTCCCGTGCTGTGGGGGGGTATGCTATGCTGCTTTGCTTGGTGCCAATAAACGCCAACAGAAAAGGAATTCTCTGAGTTTGTGTGTCGCCTTCTTCCACCATTCGTCACATTGGTGTCAGAAGTGGGATACACGCCGTGGGGGAAGGTCGACACACACCACCGGAGCGGAGAAGTGTGGAGAAGAGGTGAGCAGCGGTGCCGGGGAGAGGGCCAGAGGCTGGGAACGCCAGGCCCCAGAGAGACTAGCAGCTGCTAAGGCAGAGCCAGACAAGTCCCGAAGCAAGCCACCCAGTAAGCCTGCCAAGCTTCAGGCGGAGAGACCTGCCAGAGCGTCGAGGAGAAACCATGCCAACAGCCGGACTCGACAAAGGGCAGCGGTGAGTGAAGAGCCATGAAGAAAGACGGCTGGAAGCCCTGCCAGAGCGTCGAGGAGAAACTGTGCCGAGAGCCGGTCTCGACGAGGGGCAGCGGTGAGCGGAAAGCTGTGAGAGAGACAGCTGGAGATCTGCCAGAGCATCGAGGAGAAACCGTGCCGAGAGCCGGACTCGACGAGGGGCAGCGGTGAGCGGAGAGCCGTGAGAGAGACAGCTGGAGACCTGCCAGAGACCTGCCCGAGAGAGACTAGCAGCCGGTGAGGCAGAGCCAGACAAGTCCCGAAGCAAGCCACCCAGTAAGCCTCCCAAGGGCCAGGCGGAGAGACCTGCCAGACCACCGAGGAGAAACCGTGCCGAGAGCCGGACTCGACGAAGGGCAGCAGTGAGTGAAGAGCCATGAAGAAAGACGGCTGGAAGCCCTGCCAGAGCGTCGAGGAGAAACCGTGCTGAGAACCAGACTCGACGAGCGGCAGCGGCAAGTGGAGAGCCGTGAGAGAGACGGCTGTAGACCTGCCAAAGACCTGCCCCAGAGAGACTAGCAGCCAATGAGGCAGAGCCAGACAAGTCCCGAAGCAAGCCACCCAGTAAGCCTGCCAAGCGCCAGGCGGAGAGACCTGCCAGAGCATCGAAGAGGAAACCGTGCCGAGAGCCGGACTCGATGAAGGGCAGTGGTGAGCGAAGAGCCATGAAGAAAGATGGCTGGAAGCCCTGCCAGAGTATAGAGGAGAAACCGTGCCGAGAGCCAGACTCAACGAGGGGCAGCGGCGAGCGGAGAGCCATGAGAGAGACGGCTGGAAACCCGCTCGAGACCTGCCCCAGAGAGACTAACAGCCGGTGAGGCAGAG
>JBBPDH010000136.1:6993498-7012778 GCA_037974565.1 Clupeocharax schoutedeni
CTGAGTGTTCAGAATCTACAAAGCCCACAGCATATTCTCTCTTGGTGCTAACAGAGCTAGTGCTAACTCTGTTAGCCAGGACAGGAGGGTTTAGAAAACCACGCCTACTTTGCGCTGAGCCCTGTGGCAAGCGCAGCGTGTTCTCCTTGTTTTTTGAGAGGATGCGCAAACCCTCGCGCCGAGCACAACGTGTGCCGCATTCTGTCTGAAAGCCCCATGAGGCTTCATTTACAGACGCGTCTTGTTGATGCTTGGCAGTAGACGTGTTTTCCACGCCGGGAGCGCAGCAGCGGCAACCAATTGCTGTTGAGCAGATTTGAATGGGGGGCGCTCACGGAGAAACGCCTACACGTGAACGCAACCTGAATGTGCGCGTGTCTGTGCTGCAAGTAAAGCGCATGTGCAAGATCATTTTGAAATGAGCTGTTTCCGATCGCTGGCGCATCCCTAGAATTTGGTGTCTGACTAGTGTTAAAGGCTCAACAACATTTTTGGGCATGTTTACATGGGATGTAAACTGGTGTAAAACGAAAAAGTCTGTTTCAGACACCAAACACATTCTACTAAAAATATGTGAGCCAGAAAATGTTCTTGTGGGATGCCATAGGAGAGCCATTTTTGAACCTTTCAAAGAATAGTTTCTAACAAGATCTCAGTATAATGCAATTCGTTTTTTCAGTCCTAGAACCATTAAGGAACTTTTACCTTTAAATGTGTATGATTTCAGCACACATTTTCAGCTCAAAAGTAACTTCAGGAAGACCTTTGTATCCTTCACGTATCTGGTGGATACAGTTTTCAACACATATTATCTAGTTACACACTGTTAGATATTCTCTTCACTCTCACATCACATTTATTAAACATGTTCTTGCGGAAATAAATGTTTTTTTTCTATGGCTGTGTTCAAATAACAATTTGTATAATGGGTAAATTTGATAACATTAAAATGTCTTTGGTTCCTACAGTTCCTACAGAAGGCCTCAATGAAGTAACCCTGCCGCAGCCCACAGTCATCGTGCTTGTTCTGAGTTGTATGGCAGTGGCAATAGGTTTTCTACTGCTATACCCTATTGCTAGGTAACTACAAATTAATAGTTAATGAGACCTCTGAATCATAATTTGACCACACTGTCATGGATCATAATACTTTCTTGTCACTGCAGAACAAAGATTAAGAAGATCTCTTTGGTGGCCACACCTTCTCCGTTCTTCCAATCCCTCTATCAAAACCATCAGGGAAATTTTAAGGTAGGATACCTCGACTTAAATGCTAACCTGAAGTCATTATGTAAGTTAAATGTTCAAATATATCCAGACACCTTCCATGTCGAGAATTGGAACTACTTTAAGTCCCATCCACAAGTGATCAGCTGCACACACAGCTTGTATAATCTCCCTAGAAAAGAATGGTCAACAGAATGCAACACTAAAGCTGAACTTTAGCTGAACACGACCCTTAAGTCATAATTTCAAGCCCTCCAGTACCGGGCTCTAGAGTGTTGGAGCTACATCCAGCACCTTTGGGATGAGTAAAAGTGGGGTTTGTGATCCAGATCTAGTCATTTCACATCAGTACATGACCTCACCAAGGCTCATGCATGGATGCAATCAAATCCACACAGCAACATTCCATCATCCAGTATAAAGCCTTTCCAGAAGAGTAGAGACTGCTACTGCAGAAATTGGGGAAACCTCTCCATTAACCCTCTTGATTTCAGAAGAAACAGTGGATGAGTAGGTGTCTACAGACTTTTGGACACATCGCGAAAGTCATATTACCTTTTTTGTTTCACAGGATTGGGTGTTGAAGAGGAATATGCAACAAATTTACATTGAGGAAATTTCAACAATTGACCAGATAGAGACGGCAGTTGTAGAGCAAATTCAGGCAAAGCCTCTCGCTATGTATGCCATGGCCCAGTATCCCACTCCTTATGTCAGCCCCACAGCAGAAGTCTGGGTCCCCTTGCAAATGGCTGACACACACAGTGCTGCCAGCATCTCTTGTAAAGATCTCGACTTCCAGCCAGAAGAGTCCGCTGTTGAGGAGCCCATGCCTGGAATGACCACATTTGAACCGATTGTTGTCGAGGGTCTTCCCAGTATGGATGACCTGGAGTTTGGCCCTGAAGACCTGGAGCCTTCTGAAACCTTGACCTTCATCCCAAAACCTGCATGTTTTAATCAAAATTACTGCACCTTGACTAACACCTCCATGGGCCTCATCCCTACACTAGTGACAGGGCTCTGTGAGCCTGAAACTGTGTCAGACAGTCATGCTTTAAAAGAAGCATTAACCATCCAAACAGAGGAGAGTGATTCAGAGCCTGTTAAACTCAGTCTTCACAGTTTGCAACTGTCTATGGAAGAATAAGCATGTGGGCAAACAATCTCTGTGAAGTTGATTTAACCATGTTATGATCATTACAGAAAACATCCAATTACAGCATTTATTAACAGTCCTTACAATGTTTCATTTATAAATGTAGTTTTGAGAAGACCACACATTTATCAAGTGCTGTGCTGCTCTCTGCTGGTTATAATGGGTTTTAATTCCTTGGTTAAATTCATTTTCGTTTGGTGAAAGATGTGTGCGATTAATCTCGTTGCTTGTTACTTTTTATATTATTGTTTTCTTTTACTTTATTATTGTCAAAAGGTCATATACTATTATACCCCTATAGCATATGATGTAAAGCTTTTTGAACCTGTATAGAGTAATATATGTGCACAGATGTATTTCAAAATATTACCAATACTTAATTTCTTCATTTTCACAAAAGGCATGTTTTTCCTCATTTTATATTTGCTTTTACTGATCTGTAGACTATGTATAATCCTTTTTTGTATGTCTCTGAACTGCTTTGTATGGTCAATATATATGAAATATGATTGTACTTTTTGGACAGAATCTATCCAGACATATCAGTGGTGTCTATGGAGCAGGAGAAGGTAATAAAAGTTTATTGCTGTTTATTTATGAGCCCCTGTGTGTGTGTGTGTGTGTGTGTGTGTGTGTGTGTGTGTGTGTGTGTGTGTGTGCGCGCGCGCGCGCGCGGGCGCGGGCGTGCGTGTGTGTGTTTTGTTGGCTCGTGACGTCAGAGCCTGGAAGATGAGGGCGTTGAGGCTGCCATCAGCCAGGGCTCTCTAATGATTTGTAACAAATCTGCAGGAAAAACATCCCAAAACTTCCATGGCAAAGACCAGCAGTCAAATAGTGAGTATGAGGAGAATAGTCTGAGTTCTGATCTAATTAATTAGCAAAGGTGTTCGTGTCCTGAAGCTCTGAAAGTGTCAAAACTAAGGTTGGCTAGCAGAGCCTGATCAGCTAATCAGCTGGTCCTGGCTTTAGGGGAGTGGTTGGCAGCCACTGTTTAGGTCGACTGGCACTAATTACACCTGGCATATTTTAGTGAAATCCCCCGAACCTGCCTATAACTCGAGGTTTGTGACTGTATCTAATTTTTTTTTGGTGGTTTACTCGACTACTATAGCACTAATAGGAGAGAAAATGCTGCTGCTGCTGTTGTTGACATTAACTTTAGAGGCTAGCTGGCAGCCACCTAACCTGGCTAGCGGTGCAAAACACTTGATAGTAAGCCCTAATATCAGAGTAACACCTTTATTTAGTTCGGGAACTCATTTATCAACTTACCTTTAAACATGAGACCATGTAGTAGTTAGTTAAACAAATGTGTTAATTAGCTGAGGCTCCTATCCGAGCTAGCCCACTTGCTAACCTAGGCTAAGTAGAAACTGCAGGGAAAAGTGGAGCCAACAGTATAAACACAGCCTTTCAGTATAATCTAATGTAGTCATATATCATTTGCTTTGGCCCTTTTGCTGTTTGTGTGTGTGTGTGCTTATCTGCTTAAGTAGTAAAAGTATCTTGTAAAAGTGTCTGCAGTTCTGCTGAGATGACGGAAGAGGGAGATGGAGGTGTTTTCACATTTGTAAACAGAGCAGCCACTTTACATACCTAAAATTGTATTTATTTAATTTTCTAAGGCATACTCGTTATGTTAATGTGAATACAATGACACTATATTGACAAAAGTATTGGGACTCGCCTGTCTTCAGGTTTGAGGTCAGGCTCCTTACTTCCAGTGAAGGGTGATCTTAATGCTTCAGCATACCAAGACATTTTGTATAATGCCATGCTTCCAACTTTGGGGACAGTTTGGGGAAGGTTCTTTTCTTTACCAACATGACTGTGCCCAGCACAGAGCCCTGACCACAATCCTACACTTTTGGGATGTACTGGAACGGAGACTGTGAGCCAGGCTTTGTCGTCCAGCAGCAGTGTCTGACCTCATAAATGCTCAACAGAATGAATGGGCACAAATGACCACATAAAGCCTTCAAAGAAAAGCAGAAGCTATTACAACTGCAAAGGTGAGACCAGATCCACATTAAAGTATCTGTATTTGGATACAGTGTCATTAAAGTCACTGTTGGTGTAATGTCAGGCTTCCCAACACTTTTGTCCCTGTAGTGTATGTTTAATTCACTATTCATGGATTATGCAAGTCACCAAATCAGATCACAGGCCATCATATCAGAGCTTGGGTCAACACGCCTGCTTCTTTCTGCTAAACCAGTTGTTCTCAGTCCTTACCAGCTCTCAACATGCCTGGACCAACCAATGAGCTAATGAATGTGCTCTTCCTGAGGTGGACTGGGTGTTGGGGCAGGAAAAACACAACCACATGTAGGAGAGTGGCGTTCCAGGACCAGGTCTGAGAGCCACTGCACCAAACTAAAGTCCAGACACTGGGTACCAGTGGATGGCCAATCCACTGACAATTTTTTTTTATCTAGTATCGAGTAAGAGAACCCCAAATGCAGTACTGATCAGTCTTTGTGCATATAAAATGTAGACAAAAAAGATAAAATCCATTATATATGACCTCTGGGATAAAAATGGTCATGAGCTGAAGCTGAGCTTTAGGTTAAGATGATATCTTGTGGTCACATGTGAACACACCACAAAACACATTGTGAACAATGTGAACAACTTTCCCTGCATTTAACCCATTCACAGAGTGTAGCAGGGGGCACCCAGGTAGCAGTGTGTGGGGACAGTACCTTGCTCACTGGTACCTCAGTGATGCCACTAGCAGTCATGGCAATCGAACACACTGCTTTGGTTAGGGGCAACTCCCTAACCACTAGGCCACCAGTTGTTTTGCGAGTACTTGTGTTTTTTTGATCTGACTGGTGCCTGCACCTGAACACACTGTGCTTGAGGGGGTAGAATTCAAGGTGGGGAGATTCAGTGTCAGCTTTGCTCCTCTTAAATGGACTGGAACTCTCATCCTGACATCCGTGTGGTGTAGAGGGAGTAATCCTCTTACTTAGGCAGTTAACATTAATCACTTTTTCACTATAGCAACTTATGTAATTGCCCAACCTGCTCCAGGACAGTTGAGAGGGTACGTATCCTCAAGACAATGTGTTGGTTTATGTACCAAAAACAGAATTTTCTAAACTGGCTATCAAAAAGCAGTTGAGGTTGAAAGCTGAATAAATAAATTTTTTCCCCCAAAAAGTAAATTTGTTGCTGACTGCTTTTGCAAATCAGAACAGTGTTTTTATATATTCAAAAAAGTCTGAGAAATTATTTAATGTCATAGCTTGTTGACCTTCAACGTTTAAGATCACAAACAGCTTTTAAACCAGTCTGGGTCCTTCTGAAGAAGGTGGAGCTACAGGTAACATGCTAGTCATTGCAGAACAAGACAATATGACGTAGTGTATTGATTTGTTCCCAACATTCAACTTCATAACATGTATGATTTGACTTGATCATTCATGCCTACTCATAGCCAGAGCCTTTGTGAGTTAAACTGGTTGATTTAGTTGTGGTAAAGGACCCTGACCTTGTCCTGCTGGCTGAGTTTGTAGTTGTGGGTAATTAGTATATCTGTTTGATTTATCTTGGAACAATTACTTTCAGTTACTACTTTAAATTACTTTGGTATATAATGTTTGGCCAAATTGTATGGTTACACGTAGCTGTAGCCTTCAGTTTCATTCAAAATACACCAGATTTTTAAGATTTTTATTTCAGGATTTTATTTTATTATTTTATAAACGTATTACCTTTACTTCTGTTAAAATGTATGTTGAAGCAGCTGAGTGTGGATGAGGGATTCATTGATGATCTGTGAAGTTTATTACACTATTACACTAGTTTATTACACCAGAATCACAGATTACTGTTGAATTAAGTTGTTTAACTAAAGTTTTTATAAAGTGTGAAGTGCTAGTCCTAACCCAGTAAAGGATCGCAGTCAACTTTAAGGTCGTAAAATTAGAAAAAATGAAGGATAAACTGACACATGTATTTAAGACCCAAAGACATGAATGAAATTCACCATTATAGTGGAACTACATTTGATCATTTGCATCTTTACCTTTGCTAGCTGACTTACTAAACCTTATATTTTTTGAACAAAGGCAGAATTATTAGGTTTGTTATGCAGAATATAACATTTTGTATTTTATGTGCAAACTGTAAAGGGCTCTATAAATATTCAAGACTTTCTAGGTTTGTGCCATTATGGGAAACGTGGGCTGATGTACAGATCTGCCGATGCGGATACGTAAACATTTATGAAGTGTAGAAATGAGGACTTTATTTCAGTTTGCATGATCTGAAATAGCAGTTTACAGAGAAATACACTTTGGTGAACATTGTAGTTAAATGGACATAAATCAGCTATTTTAGCAAAATAGCCCAGCATGCGAGGACCTGAATACTTAGGGTCTGGGAGGTACAACCAGGGGATCCCTGATTTTATTTGTAATTTAATAAATGACATGAATTAAGTTTTCAGAGCATTCTTCATATATTCTGCTAAATAAAACACCACAAGACTTGTTCAGTGCACATAATATGTATGACTATTTCGTTTTCCTGACGTAACAAAAGACAGAAAGAAAAAGCAATATCACATTTAAAAATGTGATTTAATGATTTTGAGATAAATACAGTCAAACAGGAGTTATTCATACTTATCATTATGCATTCTTTTTAACAACACTTGCAGCTTTTAATATAAAATTATAAATATAAAATTAAATATATTTTTAGATAGATTGTGATTTATATTTCCCATGCATTTCTTAAATATTAAATAACCTGCTTATTACCATAAGATAACCTCCCCAGACCATGTTGTGAAATAACTGTATATTTGCCTATTGTGTCTTGACGATTTGTTCTTGAAATATTTTTTTACACTGGAAATGGTCCTTGTTCTAAAGTTCAATAAATATATTAAAAAATCAGTTAGATCTAAGCATCAGTCTCATGTAAAAAATATTTTTTTAATGCAAATGTTTGGATACTAATCCTACCTTTATTGTGTAGCCCAAGATTTTGTGAGAAAAAAGGTTTTGTTTTCTTACGTTTGAACTCCGATTGGTTGAACTGTGAGTCCTCAACTGCTGGAGTGAGAACCAGTACCAGGCTGCACAGACAGATTAAAACTTTTACAAATGATTTTTCTTTGCTTTACATTACTCTTACAATGCATTTACATGACTAAAAAATAATTTTTTGAATAAAAAGTTAAAACCAAACTTTTCCACATAAATGCATTTACATGATTCAGTTATATATTATGCACTTTATTGTGTTTTGTTAGGCACAACAAAACATCTGGGTCTGGGGTAAAATTTTGTTGCATGAAACTTGTCCATGTTGATAAAAGGTTGGAGACTTCTGGGTAAAAGGATCCAAAGCTCTCCTTCACTTATTTCCCTTTTACATTTTCAGCTGCTGCATTTACTATCATTTACTCCCTCTTGCGCTGTGGCTCTGAAATCTCTGACATGGTGTGGAATGACTCAGCACATGTTTGTTGTGTTTGCGAAAACAGCGTGTAGTACGAGATAATTGGACTGGTCAGCGTTTCAGTTCTTTCTGCTGTGTGTATGTGTGTGTGTGTGTGTGTGTGTGTGTGTGTGCGCGTGGAGTTAGGCTCCTGTAACATGTTTATGCTGGGTAACAGGATGACATATAGCTTAATTTTTATGACAACACACCTATTAAAAATATATTTGGTGCTTTCAGAACAATAGCAAAAACTCTGTACAGCTTAAAAGGGGGATCTGCCTAAACTGCCAGTAAGATTTCACAGGTCGTTTAGTTTGTCTTTATCCTACTCCTTAAATATATTTAATTAAATGTTATTTATTTTGATATAGATTATTTCTATTTTAATTATAATTCCATTATAAAAAACAATATAACATTAAAAAAATAGATTTGGTCCATTTTATCTGTTCTCATTTATGGACATTAAAAAAGTCAAATATTGTGACCACCACAGGTTAAAAAAAAAATATATATATATATATATATTTATATATATTTATATATATATAACATTTAGCAACTAAACATTTAGCAATGCATAGGTGTGTCTGTGGAGGGTGTGTTTGTTTTTACTTAGAAAATCAGTCAAACATGTCGTTTGACCTGGGGCATCCAAACCTTTGCATATGAACATAAGTTGTGTACTGTGACCTTTCTTTTTTGCTGTATCTTGTGCCGTTGTTTTAAATGTTTAACGTTTCATAATGGATCGTTCTCTGTTGTTCTTGATACCAAGCTCACTTGAAGATGTGAGTGAAGTTGGTAAACAACCCAGACTGTCTTGCAGTTGAGCCTAGATCCAGTTCTGTGTACTGGAACTCCCTCTGTTCAGTGAGAAGCCAGCCTTGTATTTGGGAGTTACAGGTTAGGGTGGGAAAAGCCCCTTCGGTTTCTGTGGTTGAGTGTGTTTGACTAGTATTGTTGTAGGTCGGTGCTCTCTGTGGCAGGTGTCTGGAAAGTACCAGCCTGTCACACTAATAACAGAACCCTCTCAGAATGCAGCTTGTTTTGCTACACTCAAAAACAAATGAGGACTGATCGAGTGAATGCAGGGAAGTGGTGCTTCCTTAATTCACAGCCATCAGGTCAAAGCTTTTTTTTTTCTCCAAAGTGCTTTTACTTTTTAAGCTGCTATTGCCGTTTGACTTGCCCTGAGACCAGTCTTTGTTTGATGGTCCAACTGCAAGCAATATTTTAATGTGAATGAAAGGGAGGAATCACATGCTTCCTCGCTTCTTGTCATCAGATTTCTCTTCTGGTCTGTCCTAACATACCTAAGGGCTAATTTTTTACTTCATTGGTTACTTATGAGATATTTTAACTTGTGGTCTACAGGGATGATTTTTGAAGTTTTGTACCTTAGTACACTGTTACTTTTTACATTTTCTTTTAGACCTCAGAAGTGTTTTAAGTGTAGACATTTTTTTCTCTTCCTAGAATTGTTCTCTCTTTTTATTGCCAATTATTTATGTAATTTTAATGACATCCAACTAAATTCAATGAAAATGCCCTTTACGTTCTTTTTCAGACAAAAATGTGTGTATATATATGTGACACGTATCCATATTATACATTAAACCCTTTACTTTTACTCTTAATACTTACTTGCAAGTAGACATATTTTTGCTTAAGTGTGTTTTTGGCTCCATCTACTTTTATGATTTATAACCGTATCCATATCCATATTTCACTGCAATTTCAGTCCAGGCCACTCATGTTATCATATAAAAATTATATTAATCCTTAACGCAGTTTTTCCCCAGGCTGAGTTCTGCTTTCCCTGCTTCAACAAACTCATTAAGAGTGTGTTAATGAGCTGATTAGTTGGATCAGGTGTGTTGGGAACAGTGAAAATGTGTAAAGCAGTTACACATTTTCCAGGATCTCCAGGATCAGTGTCGGGAAACGCCATAAACAAATGATTTTACAGTTTTCCACTTAGTCCAGATGTAGGTGTTCAGCCAAGGCATGTCTTGAGTAAAAATGGTTCTCCTTAGTTTCACACTGGAGCTACTAGTCTAATGTTGCTACTTATGTTAGTAGTGAATAGTCATCTGAATTGTTTCTGTAATAACAAATCACCAAAACTTCATCCAGCTTTTCAGTGTAATGTACTCTGAGCCAAAAGAAGAACGCTTGTCCATTTCCGATAACATCAAGAATGATTTTCACAAAGCACAACAACTCTAAAAGAACTGACACTGGGTCAGATTTCTTTGTATTTATAATATTTATTGCCACAAAGACTGATTCTTAATCAGCCCTTCCGAGGTGATTTGTGAAAACAGACCCTGTTGAGTTTTAGGGAGTTTTAGTTTATTCAGAAGACTTTTGTGACTGTTGACTGTTCGCAACATTAGTTTTGTATCTCCAATTCCAGATTAAAGAAGGAAAATTTGGATTCCAGACGTGTCATTTTTGTGTAAATGGGAAAACTATTTTTTTTTCCTGAAATATTTATTTGCTTGATTATCATTTATTTATTAGTACTAAGACCTATTATTCTGTAACTGTTATGAGTCATTTAGTGTGTGCGGTGAAACGAGTTTAAAGGGTTAATCAAAATAATAGAGCGCTTATATTGTTTCTGGTTTCATTTTGCAAAACGAGCACAGATGGCTGTGAACTCTGAGCGTAAGTGTTCTGAACTTTGGAAGCTTTGACAAGAAAAAAAAACAAACAAAACAAACAAAAGAACCCTTGAATAGCCCTTATTTTCCCAGCGTCGCTCAGGCTGTCCTTGCTCCTTAAAAGGCCAGCGGAAACGGCTGACTTGGAGCAGCACCTGTAGCCTAAGCGCGCACATAAACAAACCCAGCCCTGCCCCGTGCGGAAGCTGCAGCCTCGACGCTCTAAGGCGCACTTGTTCCAATTGCCGCATGCATATGTTTCTCTGTGTGTGTGTGTGCGTGTGTGTGTGTATGTCTGTGTGAAACGGTTCTCTCCTCTTCCCTGCCAGTGTGATGCTGCTCTCACTCAGCCCAGCGTGGCCTTGCCATGCTCCCAGGCTCCTCTCTGCATGCTGAGGGTCCGGCCGTGCCCCAGCTGCCCTCACCCTGTCAGCATGGAGGGTCCTGCTGAGCCAGCAGCACAGAGCCCACAGCCTCAGCACAAGAAACGACCCAAGGACTTCAAGTTTGGCAAGACCCTCGGGGAGGGCTCATTTTCAACTGTGAGTCAGTTTGCTTTCCACACTCAGGGGATTGCATTTCATTTGTAGGATAAAATGTACATCTTCTTACTTACATTGATTATGTATCTACTCATCTTTCCTACTGGACTAAACTGCAGGTTTAGTGGTGAGGCTATGAATGCCAGAAAGAGTTTAATAGTAAAACACTGCTGATATTGCAGTTTTGTTCAGCAGTCAGTAAAGCGTGAGGGAACAGGCTCATGTTGTCAAGGGATAAAGAAGTGATTGGGATTTTTGAAACCAGTTTCTCAGTAGAAAGACATCCTAATACGAGAAGTGTTTCCACATGTTTATAATCTGTTTATGCTTGGGATCAAATGCCGAATAAAAATGTTTCCTTTTTTTAAAAAAAAAAATAAAAAAAAATTCCAGGTCGTGCTAGCTAAAGAGCTGTCTACAGGAAAGGAATATGCAAGTAATGGCTGTTTCATTTTTTCTACAGTTTTTGTCATTTGTCTGTACATACACTTGTCAAACTGAAAGCTAATTTGTCTCATTAAAATTTGGTTCATTTGTTTATAGTTAAGATCCTGGAGAAGGCGCACATCAGGAAGGAGAATAAAACACACTATGTGAAAAGGGAAAGGGACATAATGTCAAGTTTGGACCATCCCTTTTTTGTAAAGCTCTACTTCACGTTCCAAGATGGTGAAAAATTATGTATCCTTTTCATGGCTGTGCTGAGGCAAATACTGTACCATGACTGTACCATGATGAGTTACCACTCTCACCATCCTTAACGTTGGCCCAACAGATTTTGGCCTTAGTTATGCAAAGAATGGCGAATTGCTTCGATACATTCGCAAAACAGGCTCCTTTGATGAGACTTGCACAAGGTTTTACACTGCAGAAATAGTCTGTGCTCTTGAATATCTGCATTCAGTAGGAATCATTCACAGGTATTTCACCGTTTTGTGATTTCCATGAATGTCATGTTGACCGTTTAAGGAAAGAATACACGTTTTCTTTGTTTGTTTTGGCCATTTTTCACTGTGTTTGTGTGCTTTTCTCTCTCTTAGGGACCTTAAGCCAGAGAATATTTTACTGAACGAGGAAATGCACATTCAGATTACTGATTTCGGCACTGCGAAACAGTTTTCCTCTGATAGCACTCAAAGTAAGGTGTCATCCACTATGAAGGCTATTTTTCTCCACTTCAACTTCCCTCTTCTCCAGCCGGTGTTTACTCCACTGTTTTGGTTAACTTTCATTAACCTCGCTGTAGGTCAGAGATAAGCTGGGCATTGTTATTTATAGAAACATTCAACAACAACAACACCCTGCCCCTCCCACCCCAGCACTAAAACATCATAAATATGGCATATATAGTCTATGCATGCATTTTATATAAAACAAATGTGTGTGTATATATGAATATGTGATGACCCAAAGTTCTGTGCATGCTCATTTGTCAGTGAAGGTGTCTTTGCTCTGCTGTAATTTGCCCCGTACATTGGGTGTAACTGATATTTCTCTGGCTTCCCAGAAAGAGCAAACTCTTTTGTCGGGACTGCGCAATATGTTTCTCCTGAGCTGCTGACCCAGAAATCAGCATGTAAAAGGTACTTTTCCACAACGAATCTGTCCTTTGTAACACAATCCACTTTAGTTTAACCTCTTTGTGAATTTAACAATAAACACAACTTAAATATGTGGATGGAAAAGAATACATAACATATAATATATGTTTGGGATGAAATTAATATTAATATATACTGTGTATTTTTTAAAAATCCCCTTTTTAGTAATTATCAGTGAGTTAAGTGTGAATCTGGAGACATTTTTTGCATGTGTTTTATTTTCTTTTAAATAACATTATTATTTTCTTTTCCTTGCACGTTTTTTAGTTCAGACCTCTGGGCATTGGGCTGTATAGTTTACCAGCTGGTGGCCGGTTTGCCCCCTTTCAGAGCAGCGTAAGTGCCTCCAACCTTGCTTTTCCTTTTCCATGCACCTGCTAATGTCTCTGTTACATTACCAAACATGTTATGACTTTGCACTTTGGCTGTTGTGTTAGGGATGGACCATTGCTGTAATCTGTTTTTTCTTTCTTCTTTTTTTTTTAATGAGAAACATGGTGTGAAATAACAGGAAGTAATGGCTTTGGTGTTTATGACTTGTTTGTGTAGAGAGACTAAAGGCTCTGAGAAAACCCCAACCACTGTGTCACGTGGGCCACTTGCCTCATGGTTATACTACAACCAGGAGATTGTCTTGGGTGGCTGTTAAAAACATAACACTCATAGCCATGTGACTGCACACGCACCCAGTTCACTGAAACGCTTTGAAGAGATTTCATTAGGGCCCCAGTGTGTGAATGATGGATGATTTCTGGTCTGTGTTCCTTCATGTTATCTTTTTTTTTTTTTTTTGTCTTTTAACAGGAATGAGTACTTGATATTCCAGAAGATAATAAAACTGGAGTATGAATTTCCAGAGAAGTTCTTTCCCAAAGCAAAGGACCTGGTGGAGAAGCTTTTAGTGAGTTTACTAGTTGATGTCAGTTGGACGTAATAAACCTTGTCCAAAGAACAGTTTGGCAAAAAAAAATAGTTGCACATTTGTTGTACCACAAATACAGTCAGTCAAATATGTCTAGTGGTTAAAGTTGGTTAGTTTTGTCGCTCCAGTACAGGATAATTAGATTTTTCAGTGAACTGTTTCTTTAAATCAACATTATATGCAGCTGGTAGTCCAGTAGTTAGGCCATTTGCCCTGCGACCAGGAAGTCGTGGGTTTGATTCCCAAGTCTGCTAAGCACCTCTGAGGTACCCTGAGAAAGCTACTGTCCCCACACACTGCTCCCCGGGCGCTGTGTTCCTGGCTGCCCGCTGCTTCACTTGGTGAATGAGTTAAATGCAGAGGAATAATTTCGTACCATTCACACTGTGCGCTGTGGTGTGTTCACGTATGACAGAATGCTCACTTTCACTTCACTTTCATAAGGGCTAGTTTGATCATGGATTAACCCGAGTCGTGAAGCTAGATCACAGGAATTTATTATAAAACACTGATTTTTGATATTTTAATCTAAAACCTATTTTTGAAAACTATTCATAGGTGAGAAGAACATTCTAGGCAAAAGAATACTTAAAGAAAATATCAGATTTACCACCATTTTATCCTTGACTTTGCATAAAATATTATGGAAGCACATGTAGGTTCATTTGCCATTTTAGGTTTTAATAAAAAGGCTGTGTTAAACATTCCTATCACCACTGTAGGGACAATCCGAGATCACAGATTTTTGTAAAAATGAAGCATTTCTTTAAATGAACATTATAAGTGCTATTTTGGTCATGGATTGAGCCTAGTCTTGGAATGCCAAATATGTTTTACCTCTTAAAGATGAAGGGTTTAGGCTTAATGCAGCTCTCAGGAATACTTAGTTCAGTTCTGGTCATTTTACTTGCTGTGCGTTTTTGCTTTGCCAGTGCTCAGACCCTGCTAAGCGATTAGGCTGTGAGGAGATGGGTGGCTACAATCCACTGAAAGCTCATCCGTTCTTTGAGGACATCTGCTGGGATAACCTCCATCTGCAGACGCCTCCGAAACTAACCCCCTACCTGCCAGCCATGGCTGAGGATGATGAGGACTACTATGGCAACGTGAGCATGTTTTATTTTCGCATGAACAAAATCAGTTAGTAAATCTGAGAACTACTGTTTTATCATTGCATAAAAATATTATGGAAGCACATGTAGGTTCACTGGCCATTTTAGGTGTTAGTAAAAGGCTGTGTTTATACTAATGTTGTCAAAACAAATCAATTCTCAGATACTAATTGATACTAAAATGTAGTATTAGCACTGGTATTGACATTGAACTTAATACTAGAACTGGTAACATGAGCACAGACTTTCCGAGCTACGGCGCTCCATACAGTTATAATCTTTGTGCTGAAATACATTTGCATTAGCTCAGTGCTCATAAGCTGTGTGAAATTTCTCATTGACCAGTATGATGACCTTCTGAGCCAGTTTAAGAACATGGAGGTGATCCAGTCCAGTTCTTCTCAGGCTCTCTCGATTCCCATCACTTCCCTCCCACTGAGGTCCAGCAGCAACATAGAGCAGTACATCCACGGCCTGGACAACAACTCCTTCGAGCTGGACCTACAGTTCTCTAACGAAGAAAAGAAACTTCTGCTGCAAAAACAAACCAGCGGGAATCCCTGGTAGGTGCCAACGAACACATTTCAGCAAGATGGTAGAACATTGTTCTCGATATTTGAGCAGCAGTTCTTCCATCTGATTTAGATGCCTGTGCTTTATTTTATTTTCATTTTTTCCAGACGAAAGATTAATGAGCGGAGGCTGATTTCTGGCTAATGAGCTGAACTTTTGTTCAGTGTGATTGTTCAGATTGATGAAATTACTTGATGACATTGACATTGCTTTGCTCTGACCAGTAACTTTGACCACTCCGTAACCTCTTTGGCACTGAGCTTTTTTTGTTTCTTTCTTTTGTTAAGGCACCAGTTTGTGGAAAACAATTTGATCCTCAAAATGGGACCAATTGACAAAAGAAAGGTAGGAGACTTTCCCATCATCTGGTTACTCCTATGACTCATATAATTCTCCAACAACAGAAATGTGTCATTTGTGCAGAATACGCTTTTGTTTTTGGCATCGTCCTTAGAGCGCCCTCTGTTGTCTCTGGCTTGAAATTTACAGTAACCTTTCGGCCCAAGGCTGCAGTGTGAACTTGTTTGCTTTGCTGTATCCTCACAGGGGTTATTTGCTCGACGAAGGCAGCTGCTACTTACAGAGGGGCCGCACCTCTACTATGTAGATCCTGTAAATAAAGTACTCAAGGGGGAGATTCCGTGGTCTCCAGAGTTGCGACCCGAGGCCAAAAACTTTAAGACGTTCTTTGTCCACACGGTATGGGGTTCAGCATTGTTCATATCAAAATGTGTCATGTGTTACGCTCTATTTGATCAATTATGCACCGTCTTCAATATAATATCAACTAGATGACGTGTTGTTTCCTAAAGAACCTTCAATGGAAGGTTCTTTAAAGACCCTTTACCTGAAGAACCTTTATAATGTTTAACAAACTCTCACATAACAAAAAATATCTATTAAAAAACACATACACACTTTACATTTTGTGCTTAGTCATGATGACATGAAATTGCAGTTCAGTTCTAATGTGTGATTTTCCTCTCAACCCCAATGCAGCCAAACAGGACATATTATTTAATGGACCCCAATGGCAATGCAGACAAATGGTGCAAGAAGATTCAAGAGGTGTGGGGCAAGATTTACCACAACCATCAAACTGCAGACATGTAGGGAAGTGGAGGAACAATCCTTTCCATGAGTCAAGACATGTCTTTACGAACTGAGCCTTTTACAGGTTAAGTTCCTTTAAGACATCTTTAAGCTGTTCACTTGAGCTTCAACTTTCAAGGATAGCATTTCAACATTAAGTTTAGCATTGTGTGCGTTCTTGGCAGCAATCCATAGATGCTTTGCTTGTTCTTTGTGCTCTTACATGGTAGCACCTTGCTCTGTGGGTGATCATGCTAGCATTCTGACTTTAACTTATGAGGCTATGAGTGAATGGTCTGTGTGTGTTTAACTGTATGTAGCTAAGAGCCCCACTGGCTGGGTAAGACTTTGCAAATTCCTGTTGCCTTTTTAAGTGCTCCAAATAATTTACCCTTACTGTTGTGAGATCTACTGCATTCTTAGTGTGTAGAAGTGGCTTTACATACAGTATGCCTGACAAGACACAGGCCGGTACTCCTATCATTTCACAGGTCAGTAAGGTTAAATGGAACTGCCAAGGCAGATGAAAAAGGCGTTGGATTGGGCTGTGACTAAAGAAGTAGACAGGATATATTTATCAGTGTGCATCTGCTGTAGTGCTGTGTTTGAACTTATCCTTTAAAGATAGATCTCTTATCATGGATACAAAGCTGCAACAATGTTATATTTTTAATTTGTTTCTCTGGTTTCCTTTTACATGTATTCTGCCTATACAGCCTATAGCAGAATAGCGCCACCCATTCAAAGGACTGTTTAAACCCGCACTGCTTTTTGATTGGTGCACAATATAGGGCAGCCAGTCCGAGCAAAGATCAATTACATAAGACAGGCCCAGCAACTGATAAAGCGAATTAATGACTTGATTGTTTTTGATATATAAGCCCACACAAATGTCTTAAGTGGTCCTCGTGTAGGGTATAGGATATAGGCCCTTTAACATTAGTAATGGGAATCTCTCTCTGTTACGTTTCGGGTCTGTGGGCTTTTCAATACTCCAGGAAGTTCACTACATGCTGTCAGACTGGCCAAACGTTAATGGGAGCAACACTAACTTTGTAAAAAGTAAACAAAAATGTGTATTTTTAAAAAAAATATATAGTAGATAATAGTACACAAAATGACTGCAGCAGTAGTGTAATTATATAATATATAAAAAGTAATTGATTGTTTGTTTTGCCCCTGGTAAGTGTCCTACAAAGTGTTATGGAATCATATGTGTTAAATCAAGAGTCTGTAAATAATTCAATCTGGTCAATATGAGGGACTGTCGTCATTAAGGACTGTGAAGGTTTGACCTAAATAACATGTTTAAGGAAATCAGAAATTATGATTTGGTTGTTGGGAAAATATCATCTTTTTAAGCATGTTTAGATGCTTGCTTCAGTGCTTTATGCCCGTAGTATATATGAAGATCAGTGGAAATCTGTCCCGAGTAAGTAGAGAATATGAAGTTTGATCTTCAACACAATGCGTTTTCCAACATTTCGCGAGTAGTTAAAGCTGGTCTGAAGGCAAAAAAGTGGTCTCTGAGTTGTCATCTATGAGATGCACGAGCTGTGTGTCATGTTTTCTCTTTTTTGCCACAAAAAAAAAAAAAAGAACTACAGCAGCTCATCTTGCAGTGTCCTAGATTCTGTGGTGATGTTTGGATCAGCCACCGACTTAAAAAGATGATCATCAGATAAAATTATATACTTCTGTGTGGATGAAATAGTAAGGCTCTGGCGATAGACATAGCATTGAATTCATTTAATTGTTTTGTTTTGTCTTACTAGGTTTACAGATCTGCTGTTCGAATGAATTTGTATGTATTTTTATTTTGTTTCTAAAAAAAATGCTGGGTACGTATTTCTGTTCTCTTTTTCTTTACTGAAGGTTAACTTTTCTGAAAATTAGCAGGGCTGTTTTTTTAAACCCATTAAAGTGAAATTAACCATTCTCGCCTGTAAATAAATCAAAGTGCAATCTGAATACTCAAATGGTTACTCAATCCCAAAAAAATCCATAGAAATGCTGGATCTGTGTAAGTTAACCAAGTACAGATGTGTATTTCTCCACTTTTTTTTATGTTACCTTTTTGTGTTTTGGAAATTCTACCTGGTTTTGCGGCCGAAAATGACTGTGATGTACAGATGTATTATTCAGAAAGTGACGCAATGTTATAAGGATATGCGCCCTTTATATTTTTATTCTTCTATAAAGTTATTTGCTGAGGGTCGGCTCAGCTCGCTGTTCCGTGTGTTATTTAAATTCTAATATATGAACCATATTTTAAGAGGTCTTGTTCAGGGGCCATTGTGTATGTACTGAAATGTAAAGCCTTTGAATGTGAAATATCACTGTAAACTTTGATCTTTTGCAGCCTATCTTTTTTTTGTTGTACATTTCCTATTAGGTCACTGAACTGATTTTAAATTTAAGGAACATATTTATTTTGGGTTTTGTGCGCTCATTATAAATAGATGGAAGAATGTCCCACATGAATTCCTATAATAAAAGCATGCAGGCTGTTATTTAAAGAGTGGTAATTTTTTTACTGTTTGTATATGGCTGCCATATGTTATAGTTGTATATTTAGTCATGTTCACATTTTAATACACTTTCAGTTTGTTTAAACATTTCATTCATCTGTTTTTTGGCCAACTGAGAGGACAAAAAGGAGCCTAACCTACACGATATGGACAAAAGTATTGGGACACGTGTTTTTTAGGTTTTGGACTTGTCCCCTTGCTTCCAGTTAGAGTGACCACCTGTCACCACCCGCTTTATGTTGCACTGTACAGCAATTTCACGCCTCACGCAAATTGAGTATTTTGTCCCGCTTTTTCATTATCCTACCGAACTGAAAATAAACACGGAGACACATCCGTGGCTCTGGCTTATTCGCAGCACTGCCCATGAGTACTGATCTCTAGAA
>JBBPDH010000136.1:7016793-7029516 GCA_037974565.1 Clupeocharax schoutedeni
CTTTAAATAAAAATGGATGTCATAGAGGGATGATTTCTACACAGTCGAATGAGCGCGTCGCGTCGCGTCGCGTCGGGGCGGGGCGGGGCGGGGCGGGGCGGGGCGGGTCTCGGGCAGGCAGCTGCAGATCGTTTCCTGCTTTACTCTCAGTCCGCCCGACAGGAGGAGGAGAGGAACAGAGAGGAAGGAGAGAAGGAGAGACCGAGAGGACGGAGGGATGGCTGAGAAGATCCCCGACCCGTGCTGCTCTGTGGGGCGGAGGTGTCCCGCCTTGTCTCCAGGAGAGAGGATGCAGGCGGCAGGCAGTGGCTCGTCCAAGTGGGTCCGTCTGAACGTCGGGGGCACGTACTTTCTCACGACGAGACAGACGCTGTGCAGAGACCCCAAGTCTTTCCTCTACCGACTGTGCCAGGCCGACCCCGACCTCGACTCCGACAAGGCGAGTTCACACAGGCGTTAGCTTAGCTAGGATAGCGGGCTTGAGCTAAAGCCCTCGGCCGGGCCCCTTTCTGCTCGCCCGGTCGAGGAGAGTAAACCCGACAGAGACAGGTCTTCTCCCCCTGGTTCTCCTGGGCTCATGAGTTACTCACATATCTCGACATGAACTAAAACAGAGCAAACAAAAGAGCCAGCCCACTAGCTAGCTGTGCTGTCGTGTAGCTGACAGGCTAACACCGGTAAATTCTTTCAGTTATTTGTTGTTTGTTGAAACGTGGTTAGTAAGACATGAAGCAGAAGCTTTATAAGTATTTGCTCATTGTTGTCAAGACCTGGTGGAAGGTGTGCTAGCACCGGTTATTCCTGGAGAGAATGGTGAACCGGTGGTTAGCCACTTCTCTCAGACTCCGGACTTTAGCTTAGCAAGTCCAAACACCATCTCTAAACTTCACTATCACACTACAGGCAAACCAGCTTCTCTGAGAACCCAGTAAAAACTTAAAATGTACTCTTTTAGCTCAGTGCTAAGCTTTGGTGGCCATTCAGACAGTTAAAACACTTTATTTCGCAAACAAACTAAATTAAATGTAGAAATAGGTAATGTTAGCTACTACTAAAGCAGTGAGGACACAACCATTGTGGGTTTTTATTGTCTGTAATGTTATCGGAGGTGTGTGGTAGTGTTTGTTTGGGTGTTAAGTACATTGTGTTGCTGTCTTTTACTGATTTTGCTAATGTCCACAATTAGACATTATTCTGATGCCTGTTTTCCTAACCTGCTCTGAAAACTAGGACAATGTTTGCGTGTAGTAGGAGATTTTCTTTTATTAAGATAAGATCGCATGATTAGGCTTTATTAGGAAATTTGCATTCTTACAGCAGCAAAGTGGACGGATGAATAGTTGTGTGTATACACCTTGGAAATATGTATGTATGCGCATACTGTATGAATACTGTGACTATACAGGTATACATAGGAGTGTCCCTCAGTTGCTTAGTAGCAGCAGGCATTGACCAAAAGAGTAATGATGCTACAGAAAAAATTACACACAGTAATATTTTACTCATTGACATTTATTTAAGACTAATTTGTGACTCATTTAAGTGTAATATTTTGAGGGGGAAATGCACACACGATGAGCCCCAAAGGAAAGGATCAGGACAATCTGTTGTTTACTGCTGATGTTAGGAAACAGCAAAACATGACCATTCAAACTTGAATTATTCTGTTTTGCCATTTTTATTGTGTAGAACACCCCACTGCATAGGCTGTGCCCACTTGCATTAAGTGTTGTTACATTAAAAGCTCATGGTGTACATTATAAAATAATAAAAGTAACTTAAAGAAATAAATATATAACTGCTAAATTTTGCACTAAAGATCTAAAATTTACCTTACTGTTCTGTTTTTCCACTTTCCACTCGTCCCTGAAGATATTTTATGAATCCTAAAATGAATTTTTGCTTCAGATGTTTTGTGCAAGCAAAAACACCACAGCTGCAGATTATTGTAAATAATAAACCCAGTGAAAACCTTGTTTTTGAGAACTCTGTGTCAAACTCTTTAAGAAGAGTGCTTTGACTCTGAATGGCAGCGTCTTTGCATGCAAGGTATTTTGGTGAAGTGATTTGTTTGTACACTGAAGACAGCACATCTGTGAAGGGAGAGTTTGTGTGGCTTTCTTAAGCTTTGGAACGCAGTGTTTAGGTAGAAGAGGATGAATTTTTAAACATGTGTTCACTATCAGACTTGTGCTTGTGTGTCCTTTCAATTTCTTCCAACTAGGATGAAACAGGTGCTTATTTGATTGACAGAGACCCAACCTACTTTGGTCCAATACTCAATTATCTGAGGCATGGAAAGCTGGTGCTCAACAAAGGCCTTGCAGAAGAAGGTATGTTTGGAATGCTGTCATGTCTGGACATGAAGTCTAGGCTTGGCCACTAATTTACGAATTAGTTTTGTTTTCTGCATACACCAGATACCTCCGGGTGCTGTTCCTTTTGTATTTCTAACATATGGGATCCATATAAGACTGTTCACTGATGTTTAATTGAGGTATTGCCTGCCAGGTGTTCTCGAAGAGGCTGAGTTCTACAACATCACGTCTTTGATAAAACTAGTCAAAGACAAAATCAGGGAGCGGGACTGCAAAACAGCTCAGGTGGGTAAAATTTGTCTTGCAGTTATGAGAGCAAAGGCTCCGTGTTTAGGCCACACTGTCTTTTTAGGCTGTTGGGATATCAGCCTTGGCTGGTTTCTTCTTTAGTCTTTTGAGGTCTACAGTGAACTGTTTCACAGGACCTGACCACACCTGAATCCAGCAGGACCTCTCATTAGTAGCAAAGCAGTGTTGTTTGGTCAGTAGATGCCTGTTTAATCTCTTCCATTGGAATGCTTCCCAGTGGGAGACATTTCTAGAGTATACTCATGGGCATAATATGCATTTGATGAGTTCTAACAGCCTACAAAGACTGTCATTCAGAAGGTAGCTTAGTAAAATTATGCTTTTGCTCATTTTCCTTCTTTTTTTTTATCTCTTCCCAGCTTCCTGTGAAACATGTCTACAGAGTCCTGCAGTGCCAAGAGGAGGAACTAACTCAGATGGTCTCCACCATGTCTGATGGTTGGAAGTTTGAACAGGTGAGCATGAGCTGTCGAAAACCCTGACTGGACAGTCGTAGCTTCAAGCTGTTGAAAAGTGATGTTGGCATCAAAGGAATTTGAGAGCCTCCAACCGCAAGGCAAAACTGTCTGCGTTCGCTGGTTGGTGAAGCTGATGTATCACTGGTGGTCAGAAGGGGTGTCTGTTGACCAGTTTGTCTATAAAAATAACAAATGCTGTGTTCGAGGATCAGTTAAGCCTAAGCTCATTCCTTTAATTTTATTGATATGATGGTACTGAAATTTCACTCTGTGGTCTTTGATTAAGCTCTTTTTAGCTCTTCCCTGGCAGGAAACAGACGATACTCAGTTGGAGGACTGGTCTAAAATCATTTAAATATTCAAGTTTTGTTTTCTATCGGATAATCCATCTTTAAGAAATATCAGCACAGCTAATCACTAAATGTGTACGAATTGAGTATACAACATCTCTCTTTATGAACCTGAAGTTGGACTTTTATTTTCATTTTCACATTAAATAGAATCTTACGTTTTTGTTCTGCCCTGCATGACTATGTTCTCACTGCTGCACCATTTAAAGTGGGAAAAGAAAAAAAATGAACGGTGTAATGAGCCTGAAGTACTACATCCACAGTGAAACATAACATACAGCAGCGTGTCATTCTTCTCAGCAGCTTTGTATATACCTGTGCACGTAAAACATTACGTAAAAAATATGCTTTTTTTGTTTTTTAAACAAACTGTAAAGTGAGTAAACAAACAGCCGTGATTAATGTGTAGCAGAAACAGAAATGACTTTTGAGAACATATTCGAATACTCGTTCAGACACAGTGTATTCGGAGTCTAAGAACCGCTTTTTCCTTTGGGTGTGGTATGTCTTCTGGAAGCGTGAAATGCATGAGAGGGATGTTTGCGAGAGAGAGCGGGAGGAAGTGGCTGTTTGGAGTGGAAAGGTTGGGCGGGCATGTCTGAGCTGCTTTGTGCATTAGGCTCTTCCTCTGGGATCACCACTGAGATGTGTGTACACTTTCACCTGCCTGCGGGTAGGCCGAAAATAGTGCCTTTATCTGTGGAGGTTCCTGCTTGATAAGTTGACGTGAAGGACGGTGTTACGCAGGACTTTCTTTTGCGGCACTGTCTCCAAATAGGACACTATATTAAAACATCCTACACTCTGGAAAATCAGCGTTCCAGAACAAGTTAGTTAGTGTGATGTCATTTACAAAAATATATATATATTAATGATAATTTTTTTGGTTACTTTATAGGTTGTTGTGTAACTTTTAAAGTTAAAAGAACCCTCCTGTACCGAAAAGGTTCGTGGAAGTGTCACAGTTGGGGAGGCTAGTCCTCCTCAACTGTGCACTGCCTCTGAGTATGGAGCAGACTGGGAACCAGGGATCCATGCTGATGTGGTTTTTATTTCCAAACGAACAGAAAATGGCCCGGGGGTCCACAGATACGTGAACTAGAATCAGATTTCAGACAAGGCGTAAATGAGGCGATGGACACATAACCCAAACCAACACAAACAGGGCTTAAATATACACTGGAATCAGTGGGCAAAACACAAACACGTGACACAAGAACAGAACATCAAAATATAAGCCCATAACAAAACAGAACCGAGAAACAGAAAAGCAGTGGCCCCTACTGGCCACTGACCGAACCGCGACAGGAAGAAGCTTTAATAGTTAAAGTTCCTTTAGATAAAGGTTCCTTTAAAGGTTTAAACATTGACTTATTACTTTTACAGAAATTGTTCTAAAATAGTTCAACTGTGGCTACGATCCTTTTGTGTTTTTGTTTGTTTTTTTTTTTGTTTGTTTTTTTAAATAATAATTTCAGATTTTCTGTGTCTGCCCTTCACATCTAAAAAATGAATCGGTGCTAATTTGCTTTTACCGCTCTTTTTACCAGCTGGTCAGTATCGGGTCATCATACAACTATGGAAATGAGGACCAGGCAGAGTTCCTCTGTGTTGTCTCCAAGGAGCTGCATAATCAGTCGTACGGCACAAGCAGTGAACCAAGTGAAAAGGCCAAGGTGAACATCTCCACGTCACACGGCTGCAGGCTTTTTAGTTCTAAAAGGGTAGAGTCACATAAAGCAGAAATTACTTCTGAAATTGGTACTGTTTGTTGTAGCTAAGGTCAGTTTTCCGTAAACACAGATGAATCTTAACTGAAGAAAGATGCCATTCTAGAACAGATTTTTAATAGTGTTCTGCTTAATCTGTGCCCAGACAGCTGGACTCTTCTATGAAGATTATAGAAATGTTCCAGTCTAAACTATATACTTACTCTGTAGTGCATTTGTATTCTTGCATGCTACATCCAGAAGAAAAGGAGACGGTTTATGTAACCCTTTTATGAGGAACGGTGAGCTCTCATTAGCTGTTTAGGTTTCTATGGATTGTTTGTATATTTTTTATATTTATTTATTTATTTTTAAAGCACTCTGCTTTATTTTTGCACACTTGCTGTTTGCTCATGCCCATTAGTTCTAGTTAGACTAGAATTACCCTCAGCTTGGCCGATCTTCTCCCTGTCGTTATCTGACACAAGGCTGAGTTAATGATGGGAAACCTCCTCAATATTTAACAACCCCCCCCACACCTTCCAATCAGCAGCTTGTGCATTGCAAGAACATCTCTCTCTGGAAAATGTCCTTACACCATTCCTCTCTTGGATTCAGGTTTGTCTAATGCACCATTAATGTTTAATATCATTGTCGTTTAATGCCATAGGCTAGAGTAGCTTCAGAATTTAAGCTCTTGTGTTGTCCTTCAGTGTACAGAGGGAGCGCATAATGATTCTAGACATGCCAGTCATGGAAAACGAATGCTCAGGATGACTGATGAGATGGTGTTTCAAATTATTTATTTATTTGCCTCATGATTCTCACTCTACCGCCTACTTAACAGTTGCTGCTTTTATGTTTCAACAGATCCTTCAAGAACAAGGCTCTCGAATGTGAAACAGCTGTGCTTATAGGCGGTTCAGCCCTGACGATGCAGAGCGAGAAAACATGCACAGCGAGAGAAATTTGACCTGCGGGTGATAAATTATTTGGAAAGATGTTTCTAATTGTTTATTTGGGGTAAATGACTCGTTTGTCCCTGTGCAGCAAAACTGGACTGTTTTTTTTAATTTAATGTTTATGGAATGAAAATGATTTCTTTGGCCGTTTGAAAGGCAGGAAAGTGCATGACACGAGTTGTAGACTGATCTAAAAAAAAACAACAAAAAAAAAAAGAGAGGGCCTCATTCATATCTGGTCCGCAGTAAACTCAGGGTCTCATTGACTTACTGAAAATATTTGAATTGTGAAACGTGCGTTCCAATGAGCAATTTGTATATCCACAAATATATCAAGATATGTATATTATGTCAAAGATGAACCTCAGTGGTCGTAACCATAACAGAAGGGAGTAGAACTTGTTTTTTTGGTGTTTTAATTTTTATTTTTGGGGTTTTTTGTTCTTTTTTTGTGAATTACAGATGTTACCAGGGTGTCTGGTGAATGGTGTTGACCAGTACTGAAGTACTTGCTTTAAAACAAACAAGATTTTTTTTTATGTGCGCGTAGGACTAGAGGTGATCAAATTTCTTTTCAGCCTGCAGTGTTGGTCGGTTTTGCCAGGAAGAAGAGAAAACGTTTATATCGGCTATTACAGACAGTACTGAACCTTTTTGATGGAAATGCTGAAAGGCTGTGCTTAACTTTGTCTTCCATACTTGGGTTCATTCCAAATGGTTTGCAGTTAAACTGGAACTATATATATATATATATATATATATATATATATAAATATAAATAAAATATGTCCATGGTCGTTTTGAAGAGGGGAAACACTTCAGATGCTTTATTACTAATGGACTTAATGTGGATTATGTGAAGTTGAAGCCTTTTTTGTAAGTGCAAAATCATGGCAAGCTTTGCGTTTAAGATTTCAGGTCCTTGAATCAGGTCCTTTTTTATTGACATTTTTTTGGCTCCATTAGAAAACTGCTTTATTAGTGATACGACAGTGACTGTTATCAGGTGGTCTTGACATTTTTTCTATTATTTTTTAAGTAAACCAGAAGGAAAAAAAACTTCTTTCTGTCAGTGTGCAAGGCACATTCACACTAGGGGTGCATCAATATCACTGGCTGGTGTTGATACTAGCCTAATATGGTGTTAACGATTTTAGCAGGGTGTGTGTGTGGTGGTGTGATTTCAGGGGAAACTCGAGCAGTTTATTTTAAAGAACTTGAAGCGGTGCGTGTCAACCGGTACTGTGACTGTACTGGAATGGGCTTTTTTAGACAAATGGCATCTGTGCACCACTGTTCGTCACCCACGCGCTGTTTTCTTCTATAGTATATTTACACAAGATCTACACACCATATGACCATGACTGTATGGTGACTCCAGACTGTAGCAGTATGCAATCCAGTAGATTTAAAGCTCTAAGCTTATGATTTGTTTTTGTAAGATACACAATCGTTTTGCTTCAGTTCAACTCTTTTGTAGTTGAATGTTCTTATGGAATCCACATATTATTGTTTTGAAACATATTTTTTGACAATGTTGCCTTTAATTATTGACCAACAAAATGTCAGAATTTCATTTTGAATAGTGGTCAGGGAAAACACCGCCTAATAAATAAATAAATAGAAAGCGAATCACTTTGCCAGGCTCTTAGCATATCTTCACACTGTAAATAATCTAAAGAGCGTGATATTCAGATGTTATAAGTGCATGCTGTTTTTTCTCCTAAGTCTCTCTCTAACACACAAAGGGCTTTTAATAGTGGAATACAAGCTATAACTTTTGCAGAGGTCCATCTGGCCTCTCTATATTGCCTGATGAAGGCTACGTTTACATGGCTAGTGTTTTTTCTAATCAATAACCTTTCACGTTTACTTACCTTGACTATGTGGCACCACGGTAGTTTGGCTGGTTTTTCAATACCTGTATGTTTACATTATTCTCTTTACGCCCTAGCTAGTTACTGTTGACCCCTGAGTCTTCGCAATCAGAGTTTTTTTTTTATTATTTAATTTTTTTTAAACACTTACCAGTGGAGTAATGAGTGGCTTGCTCATAGAATCTGTGTCTTTTGAAACATGCCTCCACGGCGCACAAGGTCGAGGCCACGCTGAGCAATCGAGAGGATGCTAGACAGCATCAGGTATCGCAGCGCTGTAATTTTTTACACTTCTTTCATTCGTGTCTGCCGAACACGCAAGTGTGACTGTCCTAGCATGTGCGCTCTGATCTACCACTTCCACTGCAGGACACTATTTCAGTCCACAGTGACATTTCAGTTAGTGCCCCTACTTTTTAGAGGAAGGGGAGGAGGAGTATAGAGCTAACGGGCACAATTTGTTTTTGTACTGAGGCTGCTGTGGACTGTTGTCTCAGTCTATGATACTTATAAAGATTTTTTTTTTTCCATTTGAGCGTGCAATCTGCAAAATGTATTTAAAGAAAACGAGCAGAAGCAGACCCAATTGCCTTCTGCTCCATTTTGTCACTGCTGTTCCTATACTACTATCCTATAAAAAAGTTTTTTGTATTTGTATTTTTTAAGCTTAAAATTTGTGTATACACATAGTATATTATATATGTAATTGCATAACAACTGGGGGAAAATGTATAATGGTAATGCTAGAACCAGGTCAACTTAAATAAAACATTGAATTGTTTTGTGGTGTTTTTGTTGTGGGTCATTTGTTTTTATAAAAGTAAGCTTTGCCATGAAAATATGCCATGAAAACTGTCCTTCATGGGTAAGCCACTGTAAAACAGAAGAGGGTTTTTAGTCCAGGGCTGAATTTGCAATATGCAAGAGATGATCAGTGAAATGGGATTAGTCCAGAGGGTTCTCGATCCTAGTCCTGGTGACTCCACCCTTTGGCCTTTTTGTGCTTTAACAAGCTCTTTGTTGTGAAGATCAATTGTGTGGAGTAGGGAAAACAAAAATGTGCAATTCATGATGCCATCTCTGTCGCATGAGGTGTTGCAGTGATCCAGTTAGAACAGTAGAGGGCATACTTGGGTTAATTTTTTTTTTATTTCTCTTAATTATTCAAGTATCAGAAATTGATGTTTATATTCTCTCTTTGATAGCTCATACTCATAATTTTTTAATGACTGACTGGCATTCATTTCTAATAATCAAAAAACACTCCAGTTAAAAAAGGGCAAACAAAGTAATATGTAAAGTGTCTGAATCCTACTCTCTGCTTCAGGACCATCAATTCTAATCGTGGATGACTGCAGTCCAGCGGTTGACTTTCCTGTTCTTTCGGTGGTTATTCACTAGGTTTAGGCACTGCTGTGTCTGATCCACTCTGTGCAACATACACACTAACATGTCAGTGTTACTGCCCCTGCTGACCCATGTTCTCCACTAAAAGCACCTACCATGGAACAATGGAGAATGAAGGCGTTTTCTGATAATCACAGAAATACCTGGTTAACAGGATGCACTATGAGATGGAGGCAAGCTCTGAGCAATGTTCTGTTGAGCAATCTTGGGCCTATGCATTCATGTGGACCTAACACCTGCCTCAACATTGTTACAGACCTAAATCCTGTCATGGCAACAGTGTTCTTTATTGGCAGTGGCCTCATTTAACGGGTCATCCTGTGGGGTCCTGAAAATTGTAAAGGGTCCAACAAATGCTGCAGAGAAACAAATGGACTACTATCTGTAAGTGTAAACTACAAGGTGTATGGTAAGTCGAACTGATGAAAAGGACAATGAGTATTGATACAAGGTAGATGTCCTATTTGTGTGTGTGTATATATATACACATTAAAAGCAATATATGTACATTCAAAAAGTTTTTTACTCTTATATTTTCAATGGAAACGGTGAAGGTTGTAAGTGTTTTTCTGGGTGGAACCCACAGTTGCTCAATTTCATTGAAATCTGGAGGCTGTGTTAACACCTTGAACTCGCTGTCATGCTTGTCAAACCATTCCTGGACAATTTTTGAATTATGGCCACCAAAAGAGGCCACTACTATGTAGGGGTGTTCTTTATGGAAGCTATTGTATAGAACATCACACCGCTTCCACTAACTTGCCTTCTACCCATAGAATATCCTGTTTCCATCTCTTTCCCATCTGAACCTGTTCTGATACACATGCTCTAATTGTACGACATGGACCTGATCCGCCTGTGATTACTTTGCCCCCTACACAGCAAGTTACGTGGCACTGTTTGTCCTTGCAAAAATGATCCAAGTCAGGGGTGCTCAAGGCCCATTTATGCCTGTGGTGAGCGAAGACTTGCTGGTGTGGTCTGATTCCACTGAAAAGCTACTGTGATACAAATTGCTGATAAATGTAATGCTGGCTAGGAGAGAAAGGTGTCAGAACACACAGCGCAGCACAGCTTGCTGAGTATGGGGCTGTTTACCCGCAGAACGGTCAAAGTGCCCCTGCTGACCCCTGCCCTCCACTAGAAAACCTACCATGGAACAATGGAAAAGGATGGTGTTTTCTAATGAGTCACTGTTTTTATAAAATGTGTGGATGGTCGTGTGTGTGTGTCAATTACCTGGGAACCAGACAGCTTCACGATGCACTTTGCAGTTTGAGGCAAGCTCTGAGCAATCTTGGGCCCAGGCGTTTGTGTGGATGTTACTTCAACACCTACCACCTGCTTAAAATTGTTACAGACCACGAATAGCCTTTCATGGCAACAGTGTTCTTTATTGGCATTGGCCCCATTCGACAGAGTCCAAGGAGTCCAAATTCCCCACATCTTAATCTAAATGAGTAGTTCTGGATGTCAAAAACGTGAGTAACTTTGATAAGAGCTTTGACAAACATGGTGCATCTCCAGAATGGCCGTTCTCACTAATGGTGATGATTAAAGGTCTTTGACGGTGGAGAGCAGAACTGACGATTTCCACTGTATACACTTGGGAAACAAAGAAGCAGAGCTGAACCAGGCAGATATGGAAGTCTTGCATCAAGAATCTTTTCAGTCTTGGAGCCCCAGTGGAGGAAATTTGAGCAATTTCCTCCAGGATAAATAAAGTTTTCTGATTCTGATTCTCAATTAATTTCCCCTTCTGATCAGAGCTGCAGAGTCCTCTGCTGTTTTCAAATGTTGTCTGAAGACCCACCTCTACAAGGAGAAACTTGGCGACTAACTAGGCCTCTTGTTAATTTATTTTTCCCTATACAGTATTTAATTTAAAACCTCTGGGCACTTACACTCTTAACTCCATGTTTTCCTTACTTATGCTTTAACTCCTGACTTTTCTTTGACAGGATCTGTAAAGGTATGAAGGTATGAACTTCGCTGGGAGTAACTTGGTTGAATAGCGGATGTTGATGTAAGTGTAGCATTTCAGGTTTGAACACAGATGTGGACTACTTGAGCACTGATGTACGTCGCTCTGGATGAGTGTCAGCTAAATGCTGTACATGATGTTTCAAGTTTTATTGTCATATACAGATAACAATGTAGCATCATTACTGTAATGAAATTCTTAGGCTTGTGTTCCCCCAAATTTACGTAAATATATAGAAGATGAAAAAAAAAATAAGATAGAATAAAATAGAATAAAAATAAAATTTAAGAAGTAAACATTTGACAGTTGACAATATCTATGTATATATAAATATGGGAATGTAATGTATATGTAAAGATTTTAGAAAATATGTGCAATATTTGGAAAATAGCGTTTTTAAGGCGTGTTTAGCATTTACACAATGGAAGGTAATAGTGGCATTGTTTAAAGTGTCATAGTAAAGAGTCCTGTAGTTGTGGCATGTGTATGTCAGAAGTGTGGTCACTGGATTGCTCAGAGAGAGCAATGCAAAGGAGGGAGAACAAAGTCCCATGAGAGGTGGAAGAGGTCCAAAACATGGTCACCTAATCATGTTTCCTGATGAACGGCAAGACAAGAAATAAGCACACTGTGATGTAACTTAAACCAATAACCATAACATACTTTTATTAACCTTTCATCTTCTCCTGTAAAGTGACTTTTGATAACACAAGGCTTTAGTTGAATATATGATGACATGCTAAGTGTCTATATAAAAGATAAATAAGCCAAAATGACATCTTGTATTAAAGTATTACTTAATGCTCCACCTGTTTCAGTGCACTGAAAGATATTTACAGTTAATAAAGCAGTATTTACAGCATGGTTTCTTTAAAAAAGAGATGACAAATCTCAAGAAATGACATTGTTTTCAGACTGCATGCACTCATATAGAGCACTGGAACCTCCTGCAGGTGCACCACTCCCATAATCCTTAAACAAGCTGAGACGTGTTTTATGCCTTTTGTATTTTTTGCACTGTTCAGCAGTGAGGCAATGCCCCGCATTCCCCCGGAGTTTCTGCACTTTTGGTTGTTGGGGCATAGCAACAAACCAGCCAATCCTTCCAGACACTCTGCAAGGAGTTCAATATTCTATTGGCTAAGAGGAGTTTCTGTCTGAATTCACCACAGCCGAGTGTTTGGCAGGGACACAGCGAGTCAGCACTGCTGACAGGAAGCTCCCCAAACAAAAGACCTCCACAGCATCTTGGCCCGATCAAATGCCAGGTGCCCAAGACACACACACACACACACACACACACACACACACACACACACACACACACACACACACACACACACACACAC
>JBBPDH010000136.1:7029616-7047736 GCA_037974565.1 Clupeocharax schoutedeni
TGAGTGAACAAAAAATAACAAGCACCTTTTTGTCTTAGCAACATATATTGACAAAATGCCACAAATTGAACAAAATGTTGTTTATTTTGGTAAACAAAAGCATTTCTGTCTGTCCAGAAATTCTGTTAGGTTTGCCCTGTCTAAACACGCACACGCACGCACACTCACGCACGCACACACACACACACGCACACACACACGGAGGCGTGCCTTGTTGATGCTTGGCAGTAGGCGTGTCTTCCACGCCAGGAGTGGAACAGCGGCAACCAATCGCTGTTGAGCAGATTTGAATGGCGGGTGCTCGCGGAGAAACGCTTCCGTTGAGCGTTCAAGTGAACGCAGCCTGAATGTGCGCGTCTGTGCTGCAAGTAAAGCGCATGCGCAAGATTGGTTTGAAATCGGCAATACGTGATCGGCCGATCAGGCCAAAAACCGACCGTTTCCAATCAGTGGCCGATCGATCGGTGCATCCCTAGTCAAGGGTCTTGCTCAGGGACCCAGTGGTGGTATGTTGAAGGTAGGATTCGAACCCATGACCTCTTGGTCTGGAGGCAAGTATCCTACCCACTGAGCCACCTCCATCCAATTTGATTGTTTTAGCTACACTGGCAAGTGCCTCACTAGTATCTGTGTAAGATTTCTGACTAATGAAATTTGACTGAAATCCCCATCCAGAGTGGAAGTGTAGTAGACATGGGATTGATGCACTTGGTGAACTACTGCTTAAAAAATGCACACTGGCTTTATAAAGATTGCGAACATTTTGGTTTTTCCACACAAGTTTCGTATGTTTTCTCTGCTGTTATTCTGTTGTGTGGGCAGAGGTTGTCTTTTATAAGGGTTACAGTAGGCCTGTAAGGCTGTAGATTATATTGAAAATTGAGTGAATCTTGTGATTTTGACTGTTTTTAATAAACCTTTTGTGCTACATACACATTGACTAGTAGAAAGTTGATGACTACCGTGGAACTGCAGTGAAATAATCAGTCAGTGGTCAGCAGAACTTTCCACGGAGAGTTCAAATATGCCATATTTAGCTGTTAAGTGCAGCAGTGACGCATAGGTGTTTTTGCTTCTTCTTTTTTCTACACCAGCATGTAAATCGAGCATTAGTGTTAACATTAACACTAATGTTAAGACAGACGCCTGGGGCACTCTTGTGGATTCTTGGTGGTTTTTACAGTTAGAGGCCTATTAAGCACTTGATTTTAAAAATCTATTTGAAAGTAATTCCTGGAAGTAAAATAACAGGGCTATGAAAATCCAGCCTCAGTTTCTTCGAAATACTTAAACCAAAGATTTTACTAAATTAACAGTGTATAACCAACGGAAACAGCTAAATACTAAATTATTTTATTTGGCTTCAGTTTTGACTCCTGAACAACATGCCGTGTGAGCAAGTTGAGCATGTCTCAACTCATTTGTTTAGTGAAGCTGAGACAAGTGGAAACAAAACTACCCAATACTGAAGTCAAACACTAACTGTGTGTCATTTATTATTTCAGCATTTCAAAGATTTAAAAAGTTTAAGTGGTGGACTTTTTAGACAAGTAGCACTGATTTGGCTGTATTGACCTCTGATGGGGACACCCTTCATACAGCTGTGAATGGAAGAAAGTAATTTTAGCAGTTTCTAAGTACAAACTTGAACATTTCCTTCCTGCTGACCATAAGTAAGCATGGGAAAGAAAGACAGAGATGCAGTTAGTTTGGAAACTATATTATTTTTGCTTCTGTGGGTTTTATTGCTTGTGGCAAACGAAATGGCCAGCTTGATGATGGTTTTGTGTGCAGTTTCAGTGAATCAAGGAGCCAACAAATCCACTCCATTAAGGTTTTTACTGCAGAGTACACACACACACACACACACACACAATACATATATGCATATATGTATGTGTGTAAATATAAAGCGTGTATGTTCACTGTATGTTTGATGTCTGAATTGAAGAATATGATCCAAACTTGCTTTACTGTTTCCTGTGATGTAAAACAGTTGTGACAGTTGTCTTTATTTCTGCAGTTTGTCCTGACAGAAATGTATTATGACGGTTTCCACCGTTCCTTCTGTGATGACGACGATGACCTTGATATAATTCAAGAAAGCGACTCCATTTTTGCATTTGAAACCCCTGAGACTTTTAGATTGGAAAACATTCGCTCTAAAAGAGGTATATCTTTTGTTTCTTATCTTGCGTTTTTGACCGTAAAATTAAACTGATTTGAACTGAAACATGATTTTGATTTAGCAGCATCGAGTAAACATAGAAGTTGTGTTGAGTTAGTGGTTAGTAAAATAAATGAATTTACAAATTTCATTAGCAACATTACTAAAGCCATGTCACTATTTGCAGGGAGTCTTCTCGCCAACCTCAATCAGAACAATCTGAAGTACGGCAGTGAGAGCACTCGTACACCGTCTTTCATGCAAGGGGCTGTGAATCCAGCATCACCCAATAAAAACACAGGAGCCGACAAGATGATCCTGCTGATCTGCAATAGAGCCTGCACTGGCCACCAAGGCCGGAGGTAGCCACTCAGGCACCTGACCTTTCAATGAAATTGAATGCTTGATTACTTTTATAAACGTTGGTGATGGCCATATTCCAAGTCCAAATTAGTGATACATCCAGGGATTTAATTTACTTTTGACTAATGAAATGGATATGGATTGAGTGTTTTAGCATGTAAATAACAGAAGAACTGTGATCTTTTTATTTTTTGAGAGAAAGTACATGTTTTTGAAATATCAAAGCTATTGTTTATCTGTTCAAGGTTTGGTCTTCCGTTTGTTCTGTACATGGAGCGCACTGTGACATGGGATGTACTTCAGAAAGCAATTCTGGAAAAGATGCAGCACCTGCTGAGACAAGGGGTTTATATCCAGGTCCGTGAATGATGTGCTATAGCCTATAAAATACTGCCCTTGTTTTACTTGAACGAGATGGTGGTCGAGTAGCAAGTGCAGTGAAGTTTAATTTTTTTTTCTGTGGCAAAAGATATTAATGACATAAAATCTGATGGATTCATTTTCAGGTGGGACCTTTCAGTCTACGAGTGGTTGGAGTAGTGGGCATCACATATTTGTTGCCTCAGGAGGAACATCCGCTGTGTCACCCCACTGTAGAAAGGTTGATCTTATAGTTTACTTTTTGACCTTGCTTTATCCGTAATATACTTAATGCTGCGTGCGTCTGTCAGACTGATTTAGAGCACATGCATAAGTTGTTGACTTGTGTCGTGTATTTTTCTGTTGTTTACAGCAGACAGAGTGAACTCTGTTGGGCAGGATTTTGAAGGAGCCTTATTTTGGTTGTTTAAACTAATCTGTCTTTCGCAGAGCATACAAATCCTGCGGGCATGGGGGCCCTCCTCACGTCAAGATTGTGGTGGAGTGGGACAAAGAGACCAAGGATTAGTGAGTGCAGCCAGAATTACAATCATTTGAGCCTGCTGCTTCTTGATGGACTGTGCTTTCAAAAGCTTTAGTGTGTCTTTAGTGATGTCCCAAAATTGCTAAATATGGAACAAAGAGTTCTATTTGTCTATAAGGAGGGTTTCAAAATGCATTTGGAAGTCTCTGTCTCCCTGTGGTACTATGTTGCTGGAATTCCTCAACACCACCACGTTCCATAAAGTCAAAATTAAAATCCTTTGGAGAAACCAAGTAAGCATATATGATGAGAATGCTGGCACGCATTGATGTGTTTAAGAGGTTGTGTTATGGCTTTCCCCACAGTCTGTTTGGCCACACTGAGGAAGAGTACATTCCTGACGCTGAGAGCGTGTACCTGCACCGCGAGCAGCACCATCAGCCCCAGGCCTGTACCCTCGCTCAGTGCTTCCAGCTCTACACCAAAGAGGAACAGGTAATGACTGGGCCTAGTGTCCCTGATCAATGTCTTTCAGTGCCCTAGGGGGAAAAAAATGCTCAAACCTTAATTTTGCCTCTGCCTTTTCTTTCACTTTCTTAAGGCCAGATCTACCCAAACAGACATTTAATGGTGGTGGAAACAGATTTCTGCTGTCCATGCTGTTTTTTAAATTGCTATGTTCTGCAGGCATGTCTTTAACTCTGGTACAGTGCCACGTGTGGTATAAATATGCCCTGTGGTAAGCCCGAGCTGGCAGTGGCAATTGGTAGAGTGGTTTGAAGATGTGTGGTCTTAAAGAGGAATGAAGGCATATTTGTGAGTGAGAGTGAGCTTTGTAAATCACTGCCTATGAGCCTGATCGAGAAGTGCTGCAGACGTGAGCATGTGCATTCAATTGTTCATGGCTGCTTCCTGTGCTGTGGTGTTCCAGCTGGCCCCAGATGATGCCTGGCGCTGCCCCCATTGCAAACAGCTGCAGCAAGGCCGCATCAAGCTCAGCCTGTGGACTCTGCCTGACGTTCTCATCCTGCACCTCAAGAGATTCAGACAGGTACAGTCTTTGAAATTACTTTTACAATTAGAATTGGAGCAGAAACAGTTTTTGATATTATCAGTAATTTCAAACATACATTTCTTGTAGTTTTTCATTTTAATGTTCGAAGCAGCATTCAACCCTGAGCAAATTAAATCTTAGAACTCAAAGCCTGCATTACATGGGCAGATGTCATAGCTTAAGTCATTTTAACATGATGCACTTTGCAGCAGTCGGCATAAATGACCCCTTGTTGCTACAGCAGTACTTTTGAGGTGGAAAGTATCACTGAGTAATACGGCTCCCAAAATGAACCAGAATCCACCGTTTGATTGTCTGTTTTTATTCCTCATAAGCATTTGTCTGGAACATTGTGATACGAGTTAAGTGAGTGAAAGGTTCAGGGAAAAAATCCTAAAAATACGCATCTTTATCCTGTCACTATTATACTTGGTTTAAAATGTCTATAAAAACACTGTTTGATTATGAAGTGGCTTTGTAGTCCTGAAGTTCCAAGCTGAAATCTATGACACACGCAGACAAGCATGCATTCAGCACATGGTTTGTGCCTGTGTTTGTGTCTGTGAAAGGGAATGAAAACCTGAAATTGAGTCAAAGTTGCAGTTTAACTGGGGGCTGTGTTCTAACTCCACTTCAAAGTGATACTGATCAACTGAACTGAATGTATAAAAAATCACTTATAATTGCATTTAGCTTTTCTTTGCTGTTAACTGATTCTATAAACTGCCAACTATTCTAGGAAAAAACAGTTGACTGGAAATAAGTACTTTACAGGAAATACTTACCTTGGCTTGGTGCATAGCATTTTAAGGTCTGTCTTACTGGCTCTGTTTTAACACTCTATGAATCTTAGTGATGTCAATCAATAACATTTTTTATAAGCATAAGCCAAGCAAAAAACACATTTTTTGATTTTCTGTACGGTAAAAAATGTAGAAGGTGCTAGAATTTTTTCATTCAATTGGCATTCAATTTATTTTAGATTACTTTCTTTTAAAAAGGCCCAACGCAGGCATGTTCATTCTTGCTTCCAACTGTGGACTTTGCTGTAGATTTTCCAGTCAATAGAGTGTCTTTACTATGTGTTTGCTTCCAGGTAGCATTCATGCTTAATGCCTTCCGGTTGAATTACTGGTTAATGCGTGTGTAAAAGTGCATATGTTAAATGGGAGTGTTCTGATGGTGCTAACATCCTGTAGGAAGGAGACAGAAGGGTAAAGATGCAGAACATGGTACGGTTCCCACTAGTTGGCATGGACATGGCCCCCCACATGGTGAAGAGAAGCCAGAGCAGCTGGAGCCTCCCTTCACACTGGTCCCCTTGGAGACGACCGTACGGCCTTGGCCGTAATCCAGAAGACTATTATTATGACCTGTATGCTGTATGCAATCACCATGGCAATATGCATGGAGGGCACTACACAGGTAACGTGCAAGAAGGCTGAGGTTACTGGGGCCGTATTACAGAAACTTCCTATCTTAAGCATAAAGTTAAGATATGATGATGTAAGAGATTTTTTTTTATTTGGTATTACAGAAGCAAATCCTAACTGGATTTAGGAATCCTATCTTCTGTCGAGTTAGGAATCCTAAATAAGCAATCTACCATCAATGATCGGCTTTTATGTCTGTTACCTAGCAACTAACGCAACATGCGATCTTGCAAAGTTGCTGTTACCTGCTACCACTGTAACTTTACGAGGCTAAAGTCCGTAATACTGTATCGTCTTCAAAAAAAGTCTTACATTTTAAACAACGTCCTGCTCTGAACTTTATACCAGACGAACTGGCCAATATGGACAAAGGTACTGGGAGATACCTGTCTCTGTCTCTCTGGCTCACGCACTTCCACACACAGAGTCACATGCTTTGCTTTGAAAATCACCTTTAGCAAAAAAACGAAAACGAAGCGCATTTGTTAATAGGACCACAAGCGGGAGAGCCCCATGCCGACGGGTCGGCCTCTCCAAATCTGGGTGGAGTTGATCGGCTAACAGCATTATCACACGGCCCGGAGTATAAACAATCAGCCGGCGACAGTTAGGACTGCGGAAGGGTTTTCCTAAAGTTTGGACAGTTTATTTACGATTTTTTAGGTTATGATGCTTCTGTAATACACTTTTCTTAATTAAAGTTTGGATAGGAAAATGGACTTAGTAACAGTTGTTCTGTAATGGCTTTTTCATAAATAAGATCCTAAATGGTTACTACACAGTTAAGATAGGAAGTTTCTGCAATACGGACCCTGGTGGTTTTGTAAGTCTAGTCATATGCTCAGTTGAGCAGGTGGTGCAACCATATCCATATCCTATCCTTCTTATGGAAATATTATAAATCATTTGTCGCACAGTGCTAATATGTCCTAGCGTAATAAGTGAAAATTAATTTCATTTTGCCAGTTAGTATTAATTTATACTAAATGCCACTTTTAGGTATTTTAGCACTGTATGTTAAACAAGATATGAATGAACAGCCTGGAGGATTTCCAGACCTGGAGTGTGATTCTGTTTTATATATTTTTGCAGCATATTGTAAGAACTCCGTTGATGGACAGTGGTACTGTTTTGATGACAGTGAGGTCCAACCGATAGCCGATGAGGATGTGTGCCAGCAGACAGCCTACATTCTGTTCTACCAGAGGAGGACAGCTATTCCCTCATGGTCTGCCAACAGCTCTGTGGCGGGTGAGTCACCTCACTCTGTTGTCCTGAACTGGATGAATGGCAGATGATCTGAATGCCTTTGACTTTTAGCTGACTTGTGTGGCATTCCAGCCCTGGGATAACACTTAATCTGAGTGTAACTCTTTCCTGCTTGCCTGTGGCTCAAATGCATAAATATTTGAGCCGGTGACACGATAGTGCCAGACACAATTCCGGGCCTTTGCCGCCTCAGCAATTTCTTATTTTCCCCATCAGAGGAAGCTAAATGGTTGCTTAAAGTGTGCCTGCCTTTTTATGAGGGATCTGACTGTGGTTGTGTGTTACTTTCTTTGGGTCAGGCTCCACCAGTTCATCTTTGTGTGAACACTGGGTTAACCGCCTCACTGGCAGCAGACCGCCCAGCCTTGCTTCAGGGGCCTCCTCCCGACGCACGTCCCTAGCTTCTCTGGCTGAGTCTGTGGAGTTCCCCGGGGATCGCAGTGAGGACGACGGTGAGAAGCATGTTTGGGCTTTTAACCTCCGCATAGTTGCCTATTCTATTTCTTGTGGATCATAAGACTGTTTCACAGTGTTTCTGTATAATTTTCAGTGGTTACAAATAAAAATAAATATATCTGTGTAGGTTCAACTGTATTTTATTTTAAGTGATTAGTAAACAAAGTCAGTATCATACAATATTCATTTAAATAGTTTAATATATATTAATTACATATACATTACATTTGTAATTAAGTAATTTCTCATATAGCTTTTTTTGTGTCAGCAGTGTTAAAAAGAAACAAACTGTTTGTTGTTCCAAAGGAAAACAGTACGGCCAAAACTATTGAGAAGGCTGTCCACAAGATTTTGGAGCAGCTCTGTTGGAATGTGTGCCCATTCAGTCAAAAGAGCGTATGTGAGGTCAGGCACTGATGTTGGACAGGAAGCCCTGGTTCGCATTTGACGATCCAAATCAGTCCCAGTGGTGTTTGGTTGAGGTCAAAGCTCTTATCAAACAATATCTTTATTGACATCACTTTGTGCACAAGGACACAGTCACAGACCTTTTCCAAAAAAGACTTGTTTTGTTATTTTGTTATTTTTAAAAAAAATGCTTTACTGTTAGCACTCCTCAAACCCACATTCATCCATCAGAATGCCACATAATGAAGCCTGTCCTACCACTCCAGATAACACACTCCCACTGGTCCAGATTCCAGTAGTGATATGCTTTACACCACTCCAACCCATGCTCGGCATTGCCCATAGTGTCCTAAGGCTTGTTTGCAGCTCCCCAGCAGTTTACAAGTGTTTAGTGAGTGATGGAAGAATAGATTCTCTCTTGCCTGCTCCACTCTGGGAGGTTGAGTGGTTAACAGCATTTTCACAATTTATTCTTTTATTTAATTTCACAATACTAGCACTTACAGTTGGCCCGGTTAGAAATTTCACAAATTGACTTGTGGCAAAGGTGGCATCATATGACTTTGGCACATTTTAAAGACAATGAGCTCCTCAATACAACCTATTCTACAGCCAGTGTTTGTCTACAGAGACTGCATGGCTATGTGCTTGATTTAATACATGTGTTTGGTGTGGCTTAAACACCTGAGCCCAGTCATTAGGAGTATCCACATACTTTTGGCCATAAAATGTACGCATTAATTACCCAACATAGACAGATCTAAAAGGCAGAGATATTTTAAATGTATGTACAGCTGCTAGATAGAATGCAACAAAATAAAGACAAAAGCAGCGTGAGTCTACATGCTGTTTTATCTCCCACAAAGTATGTTTAAACACTACTGAGTAGTTTCACTTTTTATAGCAGGTTTGAACTGCATAAATAACTGTCATATCACGACACATCTGGCATCTCATGCTGTTTGCCCGAGAGTGGGATTGTGTTGTGCTTTTTGCCTTTCAAACCTCCACAGTGCCTCACCACCCCACTCAGTATTCAATGTGTTCTGTAAAGAAATTAAGCCGTCCAACTGTAAGTAAACTTTTGTCCTGTTCAGAATTTTTTTAAACCAGGGAAAATGGAAACACTGTGAAACAGTTACATGTTTTAATCTCTACATGCAATCTTGATGTCTCTTGATGACTCTCTTTACTTTTCCTTCTCTAGCACTGTAGCACTAACACTGGATCTGTCGCCTTGCTCAGTTAAGCCAAAAATGCATGCTGCTGCTCTTTCCATTCAGTCTCGTATCAGCGCATTAGTTTAAATCTCTGTCCTTTTTGTTAAGGAGGATTCTCCACCCGACCGTTTGTGAGGAGCATTCAACGTCAGAGCTTATCTTCCAGATCCTCCATAGCGAGCCCATTAGCCTTTAGTGAGAACGGCACAAAGCTCTCTTGGCCGCTGTCTGCCAAGCTCCAGATGAGGTCCAATTCGCCTTCCCGCTTCTCTTTAGACTCCCGCTCCTCACCGCCCCTGGAGAGGATTGGAGAAGCCTGTGACGACAAGGTATCCACGTCGTGCTTCGGCAGCTACAGCAGACATGAGCGTCACCCTAGTAGTAAGGCTCCACTTGCCATGATGGAGGGCAACGGCAGCGATGATGGCAATGGTAAAAGGATCATAGATGAGGCGTACTGCAGGGCTCCCACGCCAGCTGACAAAAAGAGCTCCAAAGGAGAGCCCCTTGACAACAACAACCAGATCACTGCTGTGGACCAAAACCTGCATAGTACTCCTTCAAAAGAACAGAGGCACAGGAGCTCAAGCGGATCTGCACCCAAGGTAGAGGGATCTGGGACGAAAAAGAGCTCGACCAAGACGAAGGGGGACCAAGACAAGTCCTCCAAGAAACGCCAGAGCACTTCTGTGCCAAAGTCTCCTTCTTCTCAAGCGTCTTCCAGCCCTCAAGGCAAGGGTGCCAAGGTAACCAATTTAAAAGAGAAGAGTGACCCTAGCAAGACCACTAAAGGGGTCTCTTCAGGATCCCCCTCCAAGAAGAAAGTGTCTTCTCAGGCACAGGAGGCACCATCATCAGGAGGTGGGAAGACTAAACAGCGTCTAACCTCCACCCCACAGTCCTCGGCCTCCCCATCACCTACTGCCAAGAAAAGCTCCTTGGTGGCAGATAAAAGCTCAGCCACCAGCAAGAAGAAGCCAGCGGAGAAGAGCTCAAGCCGGGACTCGCTCCATGCTAGCCCTCTTGTGGACAAGGCTAGAGCCAGTGCCACTCCTCGGAGCAATCAGCCCAGGAGTGCAGAGGGAAACCGGATAGAGAGGAGACCTGTGAGGAGCTCCAGCAGCAGCTCCTCTGTCACCAGCCTGCGCTCCCCAAGCGTGTCCTCCAAGGACCTGCGGCGCAGCAGCAAATCTGAAGACAAAGGCCTCTCCTTCTTTAAGAGTGCCCTAAGACAGAAGGAGACACGCCGCTCAGCAGATCTGGGCAAGACCACAATCCTCACCAAGAAGGCTGGCGACAGGACAGCCAGGTCCGGCAGCCAGACTAAACTCGGCACTGAAGAGGGTGAGGGAACTGCCTCCCAGCAGGCATCCCCTGTCTCACTCTCCAGTAAGGCTGGCAGCGAGGACAAGGAGTCCTCAAAATCCACCACCCCTGTCAAACGCTCTCTGTTACCTGTAGGCAAGTCTAAGTCTTCCAATTCTGAGACAAGTCTTCAGTCTCCTGTCAATGGGAAGAGGCATATCGAAAAGAAGCCCTCTTCTAGAAAGCTTTCTTCCAGCATGCAATCTTCTGCACACCCAACACAGACGCCTCAATGATATTTGGATAGCAGTTTCATTATTTTCTGTAATGCAGCTATTTTTGATGTGCCTAAGATGAATCTTTCTCTCTATATATAAAAGTATATATAAATTATATAGGATATACCTTTTACTTTTCTCAAAGAAAATATGTACGTGATCAGAAGCGCCTTTATATCCTGCCATGGAACCAAAATTGTTGCCTCTGGCAAAGTGTGGTATACGAATATACTACTGTTCACAACTCTGAATAGGAATGTTTTAACTTAGCACTTTGTATATATTGGTTTCTGTTTCAGACAATGCTCAACCGTCAAGAGACTGTATGTAATGTATGTTTTTAACTCCGTTATGTTGTTTTTTGTTTTTTTTTCTGAGAAGTCAGTTGTGTCTTAAAATTCTTTGGAGTACTCCTAACAAAATTGCTCCACCTCTACACTTGGTGCTATTTAAAGGGCAATGTTTCTCTGGCTTAACAGGGAAAATTGGATGCCACCCTATGTAGTTATCATGCAGGAAGTCAGCAGTAAAACCTTTCTTAGGCACCCATCAGAATGTGCTGTGGTTATCCCCTCAGTTTTCCCAATGTACTATTAAAGAATAGTGTTCCAGTAGCAAAACTGCCCGAAGAAACACACAGCATTGCCAACTGTAGGCCAATAGCTCCTTTGAATGGAAATGAGACAATCTTTCTTTTTTTTTTAAAACTCCTCGTGGGAGTTGCTGTGCGTGCTTTGCTATCCATTTGTAGACAGATACAGGCAACTTAACTGCATGATTTTTTGTTTTTGAAGAATGCACAGTTGTACTTGAAACATTTTTTCTGTTATTTCCATGCCTGCCAAATCCAATGCAAACATTTTTCATTAGCTTTAGCTTAGCTTGTGTTGAAACCAGGGTTGAGCCCCTTTGTGTCAGATCGTATCTCCATATTAATCTGTGGATTACCAGTGCAATAGTTTTCAGATCTTTGTAGATGGAACAAAATATTTACTTCTGTATTCCAAAAATATAACACATGGAACTTATTGTATACCGTTTTGAAATGCTTTAGCGTTCTCTCTGGTGATTTTTAAAGGATAAATGCTGTATGTATGCAATAGAAGTCAGAAACATTTAATCGAAGTATGTTCTAAAAGATTCTTCTGGAGTGCTATGCCATCCAACAAATTATGGGACACATTTTCCCCTCTGAAGCCTTGATATCTGGCTTAATTCAGGAAATGTGTTCCCTTGAATAATGCCGTCATGTTCACTGTAGCTAATCGGCTCGCTGCCGCAGAATTAAGCCTTTTAGTCTTTATGTTCTCAGGCAGTCCAATCAGATTATTTTTTGACACAGAAGTTTCTTAACAACTAAGTCATGGTCATACAGAACTTCCCAATTTAATGAGTTGTATTTATATATTAATGCAGGAATTTAAACATATTCTCTGCTGGATAGACTTTGTTTTTCAAAAGCATTGTAGCTCAAAGGTTATTGAAAGTCATTACATAATAAGGTGACCTTGTGAAACTTTTGGGATTTGGTTGCTTTGTAGAATTTTGAAAATTAGTCAAATGAGTGCATCAACACTACATTTTAAAAAAAGTCCTATCAGTACCAGGTGCTCTATCGGCAGTGCTGGCCAAAGCAGAATATGGCTGATGGCAGTTCGGTTTGTTGGGTTGGCAATACACAAGTTTTGATTCGCCTTTCCGGCACCCTAAAAATGAACAGCTGCAGTTTCATGCATTTGACAGCCAATTTGTGTCAATTCCTTTTCTTAAACTGAAAAATGAACCCAATACCTAATGCGAGTATTTCTGTTCTACTAGGGCCTGATAACAGTATGATTTGTTTTGCAAGGGGACTGTTTTGTCTGTGCCCTGAACCTACCATTGGAAGAATTATGGCAAGCAGTATTGCATGATGACACTGATGCATGCACATATCTATGCAAGCGAATGTTGCTGAGAAAAATTAGGTCTGGTTACCAATATTCCTGTATTTCTAAACGTCAGCAGTGGAAAAGCATGGATTGTTTCCTCTTACTGCTTTTTTGCACACGCGTCTTTTCCTTTGGTTTCTTAAAAGATTGTCACGGAAGAGCATTTGACCATTTCTTTTATGAAATTTCCAAAAAGCTTAATGGCCAATGGCTATAGCTGTATGCTTTTGTTTACCCATTCCTTTTTGAATTTAACTTTTTATTTTTTTACACTCATAAGCTTGTAAAAGAGTTTTTTTTTTTCTTTTGTGAGGATATTTTATTTCACATTTAAATGAACTGAAGTCTTGTTAACATCTCCTTTAGTATCACATTCTCCTGTCATGCTCACACATTGAATATTGTATCTAGGAGCGATTAGCGTTGTGACTTCATTCCTTCCCTCTCAAATTTATTACACACAGCTAGCATCAATCATCTTCATTTGTCTGCCACTCTATTCTTTGTGACACTAATTACAAAGTCTCCGTGCCATTTATGTCCTACTATAAGTCATGTCTGATATCCAACATATGGCAGCATATCTGGAAAGCCGCATGTGTGTGGCGGTGGTTCCACTTCTGAAAAGTACTCTGGCCCTTTTAGATTGTCTGTATATGTGACATTTGAAATGTCTGGAGCGTAGGGTTGCAAGCATTCGATTACCACAGATTTGTTTATTGCTTTAAGTTTTACCAATATTATTGTATGACGTTCCTGCTCCTGGTTTACACACTGGACTTGAATTATTTTACCACAGGAAAAAAAAACACCTTGCACCATCCTTGCGTACTTCACACTACATAAGCTGGTGCCCATTTGGCTGCGAGTAACTTGGGCTCCTCTTTTTTTTTTTTTTTTTTTTTACTTGTACAATAGTCTAAGATTGACCAAAATATTATAATATTTGGGGAAACATACCATGTTAATGTTTCTGTTGCATGAGACTGTGTCAATGGCTTTGTTAATTTATTTGTACGTTTTGTTAAATGTGTATGCACTTTTCATAAACCTTTTTTTTTTTTTTTTAAAGAATGCATTTCTTTGGGAAAACAGTTTTTATTCATGACATTGGTTCACCAATGTAAGACAGACGTTAAGATGTAATTAAAAGATAGACCTGCAATTAGAGGTCTGAGCTCAGACTGGTCTGTGCCTTACAGCTTGGGTAATCTTTTTGTCTTGCTTGTGCTTGATTTTGGTGTACGGATGCGATTGATGATCACTTTATTAGAAATGGCTGCCTTGTAGGGCCACCTTGCAGGCCTTGTAGATTCTTGCTCATCTTTTTTATGGACTTTATTTTTTTACAGTACCTCTGGGGTCATAACTACTCTAGGTCGGGTATTTTTGAGAGGCGGTCCACACTGAAGCAGTTTCTGATGCTCTTGTCTCAACTCCGTCTATAATTTTAGACCTCTGTAGTGGTTCTACAAGATACATGTTGTCAGTGAGTGGTATAAGTATAAGCATCCACAACATGCTTTGTCAGAAGAAAACTGTATTAGCTGAGGTTGACCACCGGGTGGCGCTTCTAGCCCGTTTTATTTCAGCCACCTCTGCGACTTTTTCCACCCATGCAACAGTGTCGTGTTCATCAACCTAATAGTTCATGTGGGTCTCAGACAGTGTTTGTTTTCAGTCATCTTCATGCAAAACTGTTTTGCTCATCTATAAGTCTAAAACAAACGCATTCTTCCTTAAGTAGTAGTTTAGCTGTTGACCAAACTAGTGAAGTGCTTCATTTTCCTCTGGATTCCTGACGCTGCCTTTTACAATCATTTATTTTTTTCAAGAGCTAATACTTCTGTGTCATCTCAAACCTTAAGGGACGACTGGAATATTTATCGCCTGCTTTTAGTTTAACTTCACTCGTTTTTTTCCCTTCTCTCGTAGCTCAGCAGTGGCGCAGCAGACCTTACACTCCTCCATGAGCAGCATTTCAAATTCTCTCTTAAGGGCCGTGTCCTTTTTTTCCTCGCCTTTATAGATTCATGACAGCAGCTCGCGTGTGTATGTGAGAAGCCTGGGAGTTATCATTAGCAGCTTTTTCATATATGTCGGCAGGGTGCAAATGCATCCTTGCATATTTTGCATCGCTAATATCCCTTCACAAGATTGGAGGAAAGGCTGGTGTTCACGCCTTAGCGGTGCTTATATATTATAGTCTGGACAGGTGACACTTATCATGCGGCGCTTGGTGGCTTTCGTACTTCTGGAGTAACATGATAACCTTCATTTCTTCTCTCCTGCAGTGTTGGGGCCCAAACTCCACATCAGACAGGCCTGTCTGCTCATTTTGTTTGTGTGTGTTAATTTTTGGCATTGGTTGCTATAGTGATACCGTCAGCATGGCCACGCTGCCTAATAACGTCTTTCCCCATCACTGGGATGACGCATGGTAGTGTTATTTGTGAATGTCTTTCTTTGTCTTTCTTTATTTCTCTTCTGTCTTTCCTCCTTTCTTTCCTGCTGTTTCTACTATACAACACTAAGATTATAATCTGCACAAATTGGATTTCGGACTGCCTCTGTAAGTGCAGTCCTCCTCCAGACTCTCCAGCCTGAGGTAAGTCTTCTCTCCTTCCTCCCCTTCTATTCACAGGATAGACTAAAATCTTCTTTCCTCCATTACAGTCTCACTATAAAAACTAGCACAGTGTTTCCCTTGCAGGTCTGGTTTGGGAACCACTGCTGTAGACAAATGACCTCATTAAACAAATGGCTGACTCCTTAAGCTCATCATGTCTTGGAGCAGGAAAACATTAAACCGCTTTGCAGGTGCGCCTCCAAGACGTTCGGACGCTCAGGTGTGTCGTGCAGAATGTTGAAATCTTAAGAACTTCTGTGACAAACTGCCTCGCAATGATCTGTATCACTACACTTGAATGTACAAAATTTTAACAGATACATCAGGTAAGGGATTAAAAGACTGGTGCAGAAGGTAATGCTGTTGTCCCATATCGAGAGGGTCCAGGGTTCAGTACCGGGGAAGGCGCTGTTCAGATCATGGATTGATGATCAAAAACTAAATTTTAAGCCCAAGATTCAGTGGGTTAAGCACACTCCCTTGCCAATAGCTCACTCTTGCAGAGTTACACTAGACTGTGACAGCATTGTCTTATTGTGGAATCCATGTGGTGCATCTGTCTGTTCCCTGCCCAATCACTCCAAACTCAAAACCAAGGTTCACAGCAGCAGGTCTTTGTAATGGCAGGGGAGGCTCTAAACCAGAACATGGCCAGACACAGGCAGGGGTCTTGGATTACATTTATGACATTTTAGCAGACACTTTTATCCAAAGCGACTTCCATTCCCTGACTACAGGGGGCAGTCTCCCTGGAGCAACTTCAGGTTCAGGGTCTTGCACAGGAACCCAGTGGTGGTATGCTGAAGGGTTGAACCCATGACCTCTTGGTCCAAAGGCGAGTGTCCTACCCACATGGCCACCTCCCACCCCCAGAGTTAGAGGGTTGGTAATGTGGACGTTTTTGTTCAGTGAACACACCCCACAGCGTGAACAATGTGAAATTCTTCGCTGCTGCTGCCAGCCTGCGACCCAGCACCCAGGCAGCTGTGGGGTCAGTACCTGGCTCGGTGGCAGTCTGGGGATTTAAACCCTCAAGTTTCTGATCGCAGGGGAAATTCTCTACCCACCAGGGCACCCCTGCATGGTTGTGAATTCTTTATTCAACCACACCCTGAGTACGTCTGTTTGAGTAGGTGTATCTGAGCAGCGAAATCCTCGAACTGTGTTGGATACCAACCCTCCAGGACCAGAACTGTGGCATATGATGATTCTTTTTCATGTCTGGTTTCAACCAACACGTTAAAGTGAAGGTGATGCCATTCCCTGGCTTTGGTGCTTTAACTGTTTGGCTTTGCGAAGGTCAAGATCAGTGCTTTGTATCCAGCTCTTTGCATGTTAGTCTAGTGTCTGATGATGGGGTGGAGAAACTGAGGGGGCTTTCCAAATCAAAAACAGTAAAACACCCTTCATTGTTTCCCATCTCGTCTGAATAAAAGCCTGGAAAATAAGACCCATCAAATTATGCTTATTTACCTTTGAGGTGCAAATTTTCATCAGTTACTCCAGGCCTCTAGTCAAGGGCACGATAACGCTGAAACAATGAGGGGGAAAAAAGAGGGGAAAAAAATAACGTGCAGAATACTGATCAGCCCAGTTCGTCCCCTGTGTGTGTGTTGCCCTCGAGCTCGGACTGCGGGAAAAGCGGGAAAGACAGCGAGCGGCTCTCATTAGCGAGGGGGGGAAGCAACACAAGCAGATAACATTGTCTCCGTAATTGTATGTTGGGGTGGGGGGCAGTAAAGAGCCTTGGAAAACGCTATGACTGGCTTTTTGTTATTAGTCATTCGTTGGCTATCTATCTGTGTAGTGCTTTTCTGTTTGTGTGTGTGTGTGTTCTGTCTTCTAACCAGTCCTGTGCCACTGAGTCTCCTGTAGAAACACAACGCTGTGGGTGTGATAGCCTCGCGAGGCCTCAGACATGTGGACACCATTTTTACTCCTCTTCTTCTTCTCTTTCTCTTTTACACTCCATTATTTTGGTGCTTGCCCACGGTAAAGTGGGGCTTCTTTTGTAATTCACCTGTGTTTTTTTTAATTTTTTTTTTTTAAATCTCCTTTTGTCCCTACTCCAACCCCCCCCCCACCCCACACACACACACACACCTCCTTTGACTTGGCCCCGGAGAGTGCAAGGGAACTTCGTAAGAAAATCGATAGTAATTGATTCTTCTTTCCAAGGCTGCCGTTAGAGAGGCCACTGTTCACTGCGCGAGAGCTGCTGAGAGGCAGCGAGCGAATAAGGGAGGGAGAAAGAGAGGCTGAAAGAACTTTTGAGCTTAATATGCTCACTGCGAAGCCTGGGAAAGGTTAGCAACGTGCTGCATTTTCAGCAGATGATCAGTTGGTGCAAGTGTCTGTTTACAGCCTTGTGAAGAGGCACGGCGAACACAAGTGCCGTCTTTGATGAGGCAGCTCTGGCCCAGTATGGCCATTCTTCCGGTTGATCTAGACCACCCTAGCCCTGTTGTACCACCGTCCAGCAATTGGCCATCCTGAATCATGCAAAACTCGCATCATCACTTGAAGGCTGGGGCAGCAACAATTTACTTATCACCTCCGATACTAATCTGTATTTTTATAAGCCTGAGTGCAGCGGGATGATTATTATTCAGAAAATGTTTATACAGACAGTAAGGGAGCAAAAAAACATGCATGTCCAGCTGAAAAGAAAACTGAAGCACAGGAACAATTCAATTCAATTCAATTTTATTTATATAGCGCTTTTAACAATGGTCATTGTCACAAAGCAGCTTTACAAATTGA
>JBBPDH010000136.1:7065367-7080910 GCA_037974565.1 Clupeocharax schoutedeni
ACGAAACCAAACTGAAGGGAGTAGAACTGAACTGGACCAAACCGAGCTGGTACCAGTCAGTGGAGAACCACTTTTAGTTCTATGGAAATGAAATGCACCCACACTAGAGACAAGCTGGCTGTAATCCAGTCTGGTGCGTGCAGTCTGCGGTTGTTGATGACGTCATCGCTGTCAAAAAATATTTCGGCCGATACCGAAAATGCATTTTTTTGGGCCATTTTTCGGTTGAAAATGTTCGGTGGCTGAATATTCGGTGCATCCATAATATTTATAGTTTGTGTTCGTGTCTGTCTTGTTATGCAAATACGACTTCCAAATCGAGAAATGGAAACATGCTGTCGTAAGTAATATTTCCATGTAACTACTCTTTAATCAGCAGGTCAGGATTGCAGTTACATGGCTCCTTAATAAGGCCCCTAAAATAAGGTGTTATCCAGTTACTTGCAAAGCATGAGCTCCGAGTTTGTTTTGCACTATAGTCTTACATGCAGTGACGGAAATGTCGGCTGGTAATACCTCTTAAGCCTGTGTTTGATTACCAAAGGAAAATCAGAAATGAGTGTGGATTACTAGGGAAGATCTCTACCTTTCTAATTATATGTGTGGAGGAAAAGCAACACACTAATGAATAAAATATCACCCTATATTTCCAATATGTAAACCCCGCAGCTCCTGGTGAGGATTTTAAAGTTCTGCTTTTCATGTATTTTTAATTGGTTCTAAAAGAAAAAATAAAAAAAGAAACAGAGTGAAACTTCATACCAAGTCTTGACGTGTAACGCGCAGGCAATTTACAGCAATTTAGTGGGCCTGGAATTGAGCAGGGCTCCTCAGGCGCCTCTTTTATTTTCATCCAGGATGCGGTGACAGTAATGAATCATAGTTAAGACCGCGCTGCAGCGTAAGCTCCCACTTTATTAAGCAGTCAGCCACTCATTGCTTCTGATCCTCTGGAGTGTCAGTGTTGCGGATGACGGGGCAGACGTGTTCATGTTGTACCTCTGACCAGAGCTGCCCTTGCCTCAACACGACCGAGGCCTCGGGCAAGGAGACAACAGTGGGTATGCTGCAACCTTGCTGTGTATTACCCCCCTTGTGTTTTCAGCCTTTGTGTGTGGCTGAAGAGGGAAATTTAATCATCCTAGCCTCCTCTCTCAGGCAGATTCCACTTTGGAGGGAAGGACGAGGAGGAAGAGCGAAGGAAAGGCGTCCTCGTCCTCGACCTTGTTTGTCTTCCCTCCCGCCACTTCTGGCACAAATGCTAATTGCTACTAATGGCCTCAGAGCAGCGGCCATGTTGAGGGGGCGCTTTTACAGGATGCGGTGCTCTTACCACAGGTGTCATTATGCGTTTATACTAAATCGATACACTGGTACACTCATACGAGGAGGGAAGAGGGAAAGGAAGGGAGAAAAGCCGGGGTGATGAGATGTGTTGGCTGGCAGACGGGCTGAGTGCACTGAACGCCTGCATTATGTAACATGGCATCTGCCGCTTCTCCGCCGTTCCTCCTTCAGCCCGCGTCTATGAGCCTGAGTGTGAACTAAAGCAGGCCTAACAGCACAGCGCCATGCTCCTGGCTCTGCTCCGTGCCCAGGTGTCTGCTCGCTGTTACACTACACCGGGCCAGTGGGTTAAAAATAAAAATAAATCAATAAATTAGAAAAAACAAAAACAACAGCACTGTGAAACAAGGCGTCCTTTAATCTGACATCTCACTATGCTGCTTTGTCTCATCCGTTTTCTAAGCTTGTTTTTTTATTGGACTTCCAGAAAAATGAACGATTATATTGTTTATATTATTATTAATAACATCAGTATTATGCTTGTCATGTATTTTGATTCAGTTCAGGTCAACACATTTTACCAGTACAGCAGGACATAAACTGTTCTCACACAGCATATGTGGTACATCAACAATCAAATGAGAAAATAAAGAAATAAATGATTAAATAAATGAATCTGAATCTGAAGGTAGGTATAATGGAGCAGATGTGAGGACTAGTTGGTCTGGATTATTTCCACATGAATAAAATATTTTACAAATATGTGAAGACTCACAAATGTGTTCTCTACAGTAAGTTCTTTGTTTTTTTTTTAGGTAGAACATGAATTTTATGTTTGCATAATTAAAACCTTTTCACAGGTTAGATTTTATATTTCGTTTGAATAATATTTATCAAATAAACAGCCATTTGGCATGAAAATATAGAACAGTGTGTCACGTTAAAAACTTTTGCATACAACTGGACTCATTGTATCACGTGTCATTGTATGTTAATGTGTTTTATTTACATTCAATGAATGTAGATTTGGCTGTTTTTATTGACTATTTTTAAAAAATCAAATCCTCTCACACCAGCCCTTCAGATGCCGCTTTATTCAGTGAGGTGTGTTGTCAGATTGTGTTTTGCCTTTGAAAGAGGGCTGCCGACTTGTCTTATAAAATGTGTTATGAAATGTTGCAGTGACTAACACTTGATATCCTGAGAGTCCCAGTCTAAGAGCTCTAACTAAGACAGAGCTGTCTTTCAGGCTTATAGCATGGACTGTATTTGTCATGTGTGTAATTAATTATGATTCATTGCCACACTCTCATACAGGCTGTTTCAGTTAGGCTAGGGAGAGAGGAAATGATTAACACATGGAGACTGACCATGTTTTTTGTCCCTTAGCCCTGTCTCCTGTGCTGACATTGGCTGGTAGAATTCAGTCTCCAGTGCTTTTGCTTCATGAAGGTGTTAGAAGACCTGCGAAGAGTAATTAGTATTAGCATCCTGAATCCCACCAACTTTGATTCATAGGGATCCACATCTGAGCCAAAGACACATGCAATAAATTTCACATGACATCTCAATTGAGGGTGTGTCTCAAAGAGCTCCATAGTTCAGTATTAAGGGTACTGCCCAGGCAATCAGCCATCTTCTCGGGCATCCCAGTGTATCCTAGCCTGACTGATCACAACTGGGGCCCCAGGTCACCACCTCATCCTGGATAAGCAATTGCTGGGGCACCTTGCCCAGGTGTCTTCGACTGGTTCATCTGCTTTTGACTCCCCACGTTATTATTAGTTTTTTTTCCAACAGAGACTCTCTTTTGGGTCTTGGTTTCTTCTGAAGTTTCTTCTTCAGCTTTAAGTGAGTCTATTTTTTGTCCTTGGCTCGCTCACTAGAGACTCAGACCTGGATTATGTAGAGCAGAAGTGTGAAAACGCTGGTTGTAAAAAGCGTTTAAAAATAATATTGAACTGAGTTGAATTGAACTGAAGAATCATTCCAGTGTACTGGAACCTTCATGCACCAGAAAAATCACTGAGCATTGACTGTTGACGATGCTATGTAACTGAAAAGAGCCTTGTGTCTGCAGCTTGAGGTCGAATACCGTAGACTGTCTCACTGTCCTTAATTTTATTTGATGTTTTTATTTAAAAAAAATAAATAAATTCAATTCAGAATAAATTCAAACAAGACAAATAATATCATTATTATCCACAACTGTAGGGCTTCCATTTCTGCAAACTGAAATATTCATGTCAGATTGTTACTTCAGATTGTTACTGCCCCTGATTTAAATGTATTTACTTGCAACAGAGGGTGGTCTGACCTCTTCCTTTATTATTGGTGTAAGAAAGAGGACATATTATGCAAAACTCACTTTTTAAAAAATAATAATAGGTCTATGTCCTGTACAAAACCTGTTCTTTGCACAAAATCACTCTCACATAAAGAGATCTCTGCCCTATCTGCCCTAGTTTTTTAGGGCTGGCCACACCCCACCCATTCTATACTGCTCATCTGCTGACTTTTCAGGGACAGTAGGTACAGATCCCCCAAAATGCCGAAGTTAGCTCCTTATTTACAGCTCCTTATTCACCTTATTAAAGAGTTCCACCTTAAATAGCAGTAAAAAACATATAAAACCCACAGACAAAATGTTGAATGCTTCCCCAAAACAGTGTGACACTTTCTAATTGAAGGCCACCAGAGGGTGTGTGGATCATCCCTAGGTTCTACAAGCATCAGTTGAAAGCTAAAGAGATTGAATCTTAATTGAGAATTCTGCTGTGTATATTTAGCCACAAATCCACATGAAAATATCAGTTTTTCCACGCTGTGAGTGGGATAGAACATGTTAACTTTTATCAGTGTTTAGGGAGGAGAGGAACATTTGTCACTGCCAAGGTAGGAGTACCATTCAATGTTTTTATTTGGCTGGTAGTCAAGTTATGTGAAATATGCACCTCTGTTGTGTGAGAATCTATGTAGTTATCTATAATTTTATCACACCCTCCATTTTTTCTGTTTGACTTACATATTAAATCCAATTATAGAGCCTTATCTATCAGGTCTTGACAGATCCAATAGCCATACTGTTGTATGGTAGCCTAACAAAGGTTAATTAGAAGCGCATGCTTCAGCAGTTTCAGTACGGATTGCTTTTGCCAGTCATTATTGACACAACCATGAATGATTCCGAGGGGGATGACAGAAAACATTAGCACCATTTCTCAAGCCGAGCCATGTCTCCCCCACCCCCCCATTCTTCCAGCTCTGCCATTGCTCTAAGTAGTGTTTGTTAGAGAAACAGATGGTTGTGTCATTTAGTATGTATGAGATTTTCAGTTTTTATGGCATATCATAACTCATGCAAATAGTGATCTGATTTTGAGAATACCCATAAATACAGGAAACGAATTACCAGGCAACAATCTCACAGGGATGAAATATTCATTGATGGAAGGTGATATGACCCACTTGGGCATCAGCGATTAGGCTGGATTAAGCTGGGGCAAAGGGACTAAAGCATCATTTGTTTGATTCGAGAAACATGGTACTTTTTCTGTAGACAGTAACAGCGCACAGGCGAGCTTTGCATAAAAGATGGCCTAGAGGGGAGAGAAAGCATCGACTGGAATCAGCACTCATGTTTAATTGCAGCCATTTATTGATTTGAATAAGCTCTACAGAACCCATGTGAAAATGATCCAGAGCCAGCCCTATAGAACTGCAACGCAAATAGAATACGAATTAAATGGTGAACAATAGGTGAGCGAAAGGCTCATTTCAGCAGGCAAGCTAAAGCAGATCAAAGCGATTCATATTGCATATCATCAGAGGCAGCGATATGGTTTGACAGAGAAGTCCATTCAACAGGCCTTCTCTGTGCTGGCACCTGTCGAAAATGTACTCGTGGGTTGCAGTATCCCTGACAATGACAAGGAGATGACGTGCTTTGGGCGCTGAACTTCAGAATTTTTCTTGATCTCTGATGCACTGAATTTTCATTTGGTTAAAAACACCAAATCACTCACTGACATCAACCATTTACTTTTTGTTTACACATACTGATTGTTGTGGGATTAACATTAATTAAGATCAACATTTTAATGTAGGTCATATTTGCAAAAAAACATTTATAAAAATGAAAACATATATTTCACATAATTGATAAATCAACTGATTGAGTACTGCACAGAGATTACAGTTTACCGAACTGTAATCTCTCCAACATTTCCCTTCTCGCTTTTTTCTAGCCCCTCTGTTCTTTCATAAACTAATCAGAGCAAAATGAAGCTGTTTATTCTCAGCTGAATATGCAATACATGTCAAAGTCTCCCTGGAGCAACTTGGGGTTAAGGATTTTGCGCAGGTGGTAGTATGCTGAAGATAGTTCAGATGAAACTGGCTAAAGGGAAGATCAGTCATACGGGTAAGATATAATATGTGCAGGAGTGCAGGAGCTGTGTTTTTAATTATATAACATGAAACTTATGCCACCAATAGACTAATTAACATTGAGCTCTTTCATGCTGGTGGAAGTCGTCAGGTGCAACACAAAGAACAAAATCAGAGAGGACACAAGGTTACATTAATGCATGCAGGAAGACAGGACTACACAGAGTGCTAAAAGAGAAAGAGTGCAAGAAAATGCGATACAATATTTCAGTGCAGCCAACAAAAGCAGTTATAATGCAAACTGAATAAAAACAGCATCGAAAGATAATGTATTCTACCAGAATAGTTACAAAGAGTGAGATGAAAATAATTGTGCAAAAATAACCATCTATGTGCAGTACAAGAAACAATGAGTAAAACAGCATTTACAGTGGATGAAGTAATGATGTGTGGTGTGTGTCAGGGAGATGTACTTGTAGGAAATACTTGTGAAACTTTATTGTCAGTTGTAAAATGAAAACAAAAGAACTAGATGAGTGCTGACAGCAGCGTTAACCAATGGAGCAACTGACGGGGGCACCCTAAACAAAGCTGGAACATCAGTTAGCTTCAGCATCACACATTAACTACACAGAAGCAATCTAGATGTGCAGTGTTGAATAGTCATGAACAGCTTGAAGCAGGGAGAATGCCTTTAAAAATGAGAAGGTTTCATGCAACAAGCAGCAATCATTGTGAAGGTGAAGGTCTGTTGCTGTGTCCTAGAAAATACCCAAACACCTTGGCCAGTACAGTTCATAAAATAACACTAAAGCGGAAAGCTTATGGAATCACAGCCAATAATCCGCCAACAGGTGATTAGGAAGGTGAGAGAGGTGCAGGATGACCTGAAAGCAGCACGAATAACAGCTGCACAGAAAACAATAAGCAGTGCACCACAATCATGTCCACTCATACATCCCACACAGCACTCCTCTGCCAAAAGCAAGCGTCGAGAAACACATCTTACATTCAAGTACAACTCTTTTGGAACAATAGACTTTATGGTCAGGCGAAGCTGGGTTGCAGAATTAAGGGTTACACGTTTGATCCTAAAACCCTTCCCACTGTGGTACAGACTACTTGAATTCATTTTCACAGTTATTCTTTTCTTGTTAAACATATTGTTCATGATTAGAATCAGTGGGTAGGATACTTGCCTCCAGATCAAGAGGTCATGGGTTCGAATCCTACCTTCAGCACACCACCACTGGGTCCATTAGCAAGACCCTTAACCCCAAGTTTCTCCAGGGAGACTGTCCCCTGTAGTTGGGGAATGAAAGTCGCTTTGGATAAAAGCGTCTACTAAATGCCATAAATATAAATATATGTATATTTGAAGTGGATATGTGCATTGGAAATATATTAAATAGCAGCTCAATATATTTAAATACCAGTAGATCAAATACATTCTCATACTTGGCCTGTACTGTACATATACATCCAACAGTGGCCCTGTGGTTAAAAACTGACCAATGAGGTGTTTCTAATACAATGGCTCACCACCTCAGTAACATCTGGTCTGGAATGGTCCTGGGCTGGTCCCTTTTTAACTGGTGAGCGATGTGTACCAATAAATGAGCTTGGAAAGTGCACAAGTGTCTGATACAATGACCCAAGATTGTATACACAAGATACATTATATGAACTGAAGTATTGGGACACACCTCTGCATTATTGACTTCAGGTGTTTCAATCATATCTATTGCCACAAGTGTTTAAAAGACATTCCAAGACAATTTGGTCATACAAGCTTACATCTTTGTGCTCTACAGAATGAATGGGCCACAGAATGAATTCCACAGAAATTCCAAAATCTTGGGGAAAGATCAAAGATTTAAGCCAATTTTGGAGCAAAGAGTAAAACTGGGTATTTTTTGCGCACCACTGCTGATTCAGATTTAAGCTATAATTATGGCCATGTCTTTATCATCCCTTGTGAATTGGATGGCCTCCTTTTAACTCTCTGTCAGCATGCTAACAGTGCCCTCCATGTGCTTGCTTCCAGCCACTCTTCTTCTTCCCTTGACTGCTTCACTCTCTCCTCACCTTTCAAGTGGCTTTAGGCTCCCGAGTGTGGAGTATCCGACAAAAAGGAGCAAAGACAGCTTCAAAAGTGTTCCCTGCCGAGAGCCCAGTCTCGCACGGTGCTGGAGCCCGTTTGTGACAGGTTTAGAAGAGCTGCTCCCCCAAAAACCTCATCAAATAAGGAACGCTGTGTGCTCTCCCCACAGTCAGCCCAATTTGTATGGGAAAATATTTGCTTTTTTGTGACAGGATGTAGAGACGTTGTCACATCTCTTTGGTTTAAAGACTGTGTATATTTTCTCTTTTCTTTCTTCTTCTTCCTTTTCTCCCCCAAGAAACTCTCATATAATTAGGAGGTAGCAGGGATGTCTTTTTAATTTGGTTAGACCTTGTCAGTGTTACGGACTGATTCCTGTGTCTTTTTCAAGTCACTTCCGCTGTGTGCACACAGTGGGAGAATTTTGATTTAGGCTGTTAGGCTTGTTTTATCAGTGGAAAGTAAGGAGGGTTCACAGGGATATTTTCTTATGAAAATATATTCTGGCAGTATTGTGGGATTTCTAACCCCCCACCCCCCCAATGCGCTCCTCAGTGTGTACTCAGCTCCGCCACAGCCAACTTTATAGAGAACGGCTGCACCTGTGTTTGTTTAAGGCTTGTATAAAGCGTCTGGTTTTGTAGGGATGATCATTGCTCTCTCTCTTTCTGTGTGTGTGTCTGTGTGTGTATGCGTCTCACTCTCCATCTTTCATTCTCCATCCTCCATCCTTTCGCGCTCTTTTTAAGATGCTACACCGTTCCTTGTGTTTTGACAGTGTAAGCATCTCAGACACAAAACCATACATTTTCAAAAGGCCTAGTTCCTCTATTCTATTTTTAACCTACAGGTCAATGAAAGCTGGTGTTAGAAATGTGATGCTGGTATTAGTAGAGAATGAAAGGATGTAACGCTTGTCTTATAGGAATACTTTAACAGAAATGGATTCCTTTGTTGTTGTTTATTTATTTATTTTTTTGCAGATGACTGTTTTAGGTCTTTAAAAGTCACAATCGGATTAGTCTTAAATTCATTTTGTTTATACACTAGCTTCCCTATGAATGCTATTTGCCGTTAAAATAAACCAAAAACAAACAAACAAACACCTTCTTATACAGTCTGTTTACGACTTCATAATCTCCTTTGATTTTCTCCCCAGTCAGTCGAAGTGGTGAGGAGTGCGTGTAAGAAGATGAGCTTTGATGTGTGTTATGGGCTTAAGATTAAACTTTTACTATGGTTTGCCTTTGTTATTTATTAAAACGATGGAGATCACAATCGTCCATAATGAATGAGGAGTGGGGCCGGGACAGGCAAGGCTATACGGAATGAGGTGCCTGTCCTTTTCTGTACCCTGGAGGGACGCTGTGTGCTGCATCGTCCATCTTTCATAACCAGAATAATAATATTTTTCTCTGAACTCATGTCTAAGGACATTATAAAAAATACACCAATATAATTAAGGCAAATAAGTACACAGTAAGAAGATCTTGACTCTGGACATACTCTAAAATGGTTTTCCATTTCACATTTCCTGTGATATTCAAATCAAATGCATATGTGAACAAATAAAGAATGTTTTAGCATCTATTCAAACTGTAAGGTTCAGACCTTTCTGCTTTTGGAATAATAAACATTTGTGACCCAATGCACCTGCATTAAAACAGGCCTAGACCACTGGCTACCAGTCCAACTCCTGCCCTATGGATCTGTCACTGAACCACCATCATCCAACAAATGATTGTCTTCAGAAGCCTTTGAGTCGCTAGATCAGTTGTGTAAGATCTGGGTTGAAAGTGAAACCTACAGAGGGGTGACTCTCCAACAGGAGACTGGAGGACCATTATTAAGTTTTCAGAAAGGGTTACATAAGGAACTGTCATTGAAGACTTTTGGTTCCCTAAAGAACCCCTATCTCATATTCAAGCCAAGAGCTTTCGGGGAATGTGTTTCTTTGGTGTACACTGCAAAAAAAAAAAAAAACATGTTTTGAAGGTTAATGTCTGGCCTAATGTCTGGGTTAATTGAACTTCAGATACTTTGTTGGTGAGCTCTTGTAGGGTACTGGTACAGTGTCTTGCTTTTGTCTGACATGAGTTTGCATTGCAGCAGTGGCCTCTCAGCACCCAATGTGAAAGTAATGTGCTAGCTAGCTTTTAGCTGCAGTACCACCACCTAAACAGTTGGAGTGTCAGCCAGATAATTACTGGCCCCCCCTAGACTATTTACAATATTTAGAATGTAATGTGTAATGTTGACATTTTTATATATCATTAAGTTATTGTCGATTCTGATATACTGTGATACTCCATCAGCTCGCGCAAAAATATATTGCACCTAGAGGGGATTATATATAAGTATATATATATTATATATAAGTTCTCTAGACTAACTCTCCTTCTGCAGCTCAGCAGAGATTAACTCTAAACGTAAACCAGCATCTCCAGAATTATTGATATGCTGGATCAGAGCCCATATGTTTGCTGTAATTGTGTGGTATGTACTATTGCTGCCCTGACTGCAGCATGGTGCGGTTCATTTCTACACCCTGGTCAAGCAGACTGCTTTACCTATTAGAGTATATACTGTCCATATTGCCTTTCACTCTGACATGAAACACAAACACAAAATTAGAGCAGCATGTTTGCTCTGAGAACTTGAAAGTGAAGACTTCTGGAAGGAGAGATGTAGACTACTGGACTCATTTAGACCTAGCCGTTTGTTTTTGGTGCAGTAGTAAATAGTCTTTGTGCTTGAGTTACTTTCACCATTATGTACCAGAAAGTAATAGGATGGATGTGGAATGTGAAAACATCCCGATAAGTGTTTGAGGAGCTGAGGCGAGCTAATTTGATTTTACACGCCTTCCAGTCCTGCTGAAGGATTTATGTTAAATTTGACTCTGGCCTGCTGGACATTATGGACGAAATGATCCCTGCCTGGCTGATGTCTCGCCTCAGAGAGCACGGCCCAACCCGGGCCTATGGGAGTGTGCACAGACCAGTGTTTTGGCTGCGGACAGCCCTAAGCAAACAGAATTTCCTTTCCATTTGTCCCAATGGGAACACATAGCATGCCAAGCCTGTAAATGTGATGGAACATGCTCATTACAAGTGGTGTTCATCAGTCCACCAATATACAGTTGCTCAGACACTTTCAAAATCAATGGCTTGAATAAAACCGCTCCCAACACCCTGCCGTTTAACATCAGTGATTAAACGGATTTTAGTGCCTCGTCTGACAGATACCTCCATTTCGTGTAGTTTCATTATGCGCCGAACACGGTGAGTTGGCAGTTTGCTTTGAGGGATCGCCGCTGTGCTTTGCTGTGATAGCTTCCCCTCTTTAAACATCTGTTTGAGAAAGTCAACAGACATATTACATTGCAGTTCTCCATTGCTTCATTTTCTGCTCATCTCACAGGCCACCGTGAATAAGTAAACAAATAGACTGACAGATCACACAGAATAGATAGATGGACAGGCAGGGATGGAAACGTCCCTCTGGTGATTGTTGTGTTCTGATTATCGCTTTTCCTCTATTTTTCAAACGACTTCGCAATTGTGGCAATAACTGCTTCATTTCTGAAACGAGTCTTAATGCTTGACCACATTTTCGAAGAGTGGAGAAACAGATAGATGTGGAAGAACAGAACCCTCAGGACCTTCAGAGCTTTCAGTAATGATGTACTGACTTCCAGAAGCAAACAAAAGATAAATTTGATCATTTTTTAGTGCATTTTTATTTTAACAAATAAAGTTTGGATTTATAGAAGTACATGAAGACATTTACTGAAGGATTAACTCTAGAAATGCTACGTAGGTTCAATGCTATTTTGTCTAAAAATGGTCCATGTGTATTCAATATATTGTGACGAGCTGGCAGTGGGACTGGCTCCCATGAGCCTTTTCGGGGTTTGAAAAGGGGCTGTTGGGCGGGAAACTGCCGACTGGCGGAAAAAGAGTGTTTGGGGAGAAGGCGAGAAGCTAATGGGGAAGAATAGCTCAGTTGGGGTGCAGCAGCAAGAGGAGCTAGATGTGTGGGAAGGTTGCTGCTGCAGCCTGTGTGAAAAGCTGTACAAAGTTTGGCAAATAAAGCCAAGAGTTTTCTGAAGAGTTCCAGTCTTCTGTTGTCTCTTTCTCATGCTTGCCACAATATGGTATTTTGTCTGTTGCAAGCTTCAACTAAAAACAAAGTATTTAATAAACTTAGTGCTTAATATAGAATTTAATATATAATATCAGCACTAAGTGCAGTGTCATTAGCTTGGCTAACACAAATTAGCACTACCATACAGTTCTTTTTCCTTGTATCCTTTGGATATTTATGGGCAGAACTAAAAGTCGAACTCTACTAGTTATGATTCACTAGTGAATGGATGGATTTGGAATGTAACATCTAGTGTAAATAGATTTGCAGAAAAAATGGACAGACAGTCATCCACTCTTAATTACTACTGTCCCCTCTAATTTGGCCTCATGCAAGCTAATAGGCTACCTTTCTGCAGGCATGGTTAGTCCAGTGCATTAAAAATGATGGATCAATAACAGTTGGAACCATGTTTCTCTCAGTTGTTTTCTTCCTCTAACCATGATTCCGAGCTGTTCCGCCACCAACTGCCCTCCATATCTTCTATATTTTTTGGCTATAGGCCTTAGTATCAGAGGGCGGTGTTAATAATGCATTGCCTTGAATTACACATGGTGTGCTGTCATGGTCCTTGCATTCACTAAATGAGGCGTTGCTCACATGTAGGAGTATTGGAGGGAGGTTTGCATTGCTGAAATTGGCCTCATGTGTCAAGGCTTAATTTTCTGTGCTTGTTTCTGTCCCTGCTTCTAATTTGAATGGTTAAAGCGTCATTGTTCTTGGAGTCACATAGCACCTCCGGCAAAATATCTGTAATTGGGTTCGACCTTTAATACAGGGCACCAAAGAAATGAAGCTCAAAGCGCCTTTCAATAACAGCTTTGGTAAGGACGCTTCGCTCCAAGACTAGTCTAAATATGCTGTGAGTGTATTTTCCTGCTCAGAGTATAAAAATGATAAACATGAATTCTGCTATTTATCTGGACTTGTGCAGATAAAAAATTCTCTTGTTATACATTTGCCTCTGTGAAATGGATGTCAGATAAACATGGTCTATGCACCAGCTGAAAACGACTCAGCACTGATGACATCCACTTTATCCATGCTCATTGCATTAGTTCCACTTACCATATTGGTGCACTTTGTAGTTTACAGTTACAGACTGTAGTCTTATCTGTTTCTCTGCATGATTTGTTAGCAGCCTTTTACTCATTCATCAACAATCAGAACCTGTGCAGCACTGCAAGTGAGTAGGTATTTTGTGGGGGTTGGATCATTCCACATTTGTGTGTGTGTGTGTGAGGTGCGAGTGTGCAGCTATGTATATGTAAGCTACACATCAGAAAGTAAAAAAAAGGAAATGTTTCAGACTTGTTTTCATGAGGTACCTCTGAGGTACCCTGAGCCAGGTACCGTCCCCACACACTGCTCCCCGGGCGCCGTGTTCCTGGCTGCCCCCTGCTTCACTTTCACTTTCATGCATAGCCCTTTTAAAATGAAAATGTTTTTATTTTATTTTATAAACATTAAATCTAGTAAAGCATGCATTTAACCGTTCAAAAATATCTAAATGTATGTCATAAACAATAAAAAATGTTCTGTTATTTGAAATTATAATGCATTTCAGGGTTGAAAGGAAAAGGGTGGAGTGTTATTTATTTTTGGATATTATTAGCAGATACACAAAATGTGTGTGTGATGGCCTAGTGGTAGGATACTTGCCTCTGGACCAAGAGTGGTGTCTACCTTCAGCACACCATCACTGGGTCCCTGAGCAAGACCCTTAACCCCAAGTTGCTCCAGGAAGAGACTGCCCCCTGTAGTTAGGGAATGGAAGGTGCTTTGGATAAAAGCTTCTGATAAATGCCATAAATGTAAATGCAATCACTACATTTCTAAGCAGCAACTACACATGGAGGAAACATATTAGATCATTACTGAGGCAAATAAAAATATCTGAATGTCTTTTTAAAGCAGTTATATAAAATACCACTCTGTAATGATATACTGCCAGCTTAAATACAATTAAAATATTGTGAAAAATTAACCAAATTTATAACAATAGGGACTGTAATCCAGGGGATGTAATATGCGAAAAAAGTCGCTGAATCTTTGACACAGAATCACAGACAGGTTGTGTGCTGCAGGTTGGGCTAGAGGTAAAACAGCCCCATCTTAGTTATTTTAATTACGACTTGTTAATGGAATGGTAAATTCACAGGATTCAACATGATCAGCATCTGGTTTTTTGTTGATAGCATGTAAAATAAAAGCATGTAAAATAAAAGCATGTAAAATAAAAGCATGGATAGCATAGATTAAAAAAATTTAACGTTATTTTCATGCCTACAAGCTCTTTTATTCCAGCTGCACTTTCTAACTCTCTCATGATGTTTGAGGGGGCCTTGGAATATGGAACGTCCTGCTGAACATGTTACTTAATAATTCCTGGAATATTCTGGGTATTAATTCAGACTGAATGTGTTCACATAAATATTCATTAATGTATGTCTTTAATAAAATATGAACTTTTCATAACCCATAGTAAGTCATGAGATTAATTTATACATGAACAGTAAACAGACTTTTGAAGAATTTTAATGTAAAGTGGTGGGCTGGGATGATCAAAAAAGCTGTTCAAGGGTTTATTAAGTTTTTATCATAAACATTGACATCAACCTGTAAGTAAAATGTCTTAACCTTTGCTTTATATGCATATTTGTAGGTGTATCATTAGTGAGACACTATTTGCCATGTCATTCTCAGTGCTACAAAACTTTCTAAGAAATGGTTTTCATTATTTTGGACACATCTAAAATTCATTTTACAATATCTAAATATTTCACAGCTTCCTACTAGGTGACACCTGTGAGGTGGAGTAATAGCATCTAAGAATGCATACTATGAATAAAATATTCACTCTTATAGAGTGTATAGTACACTTTTTATAGAATATAAACACTTATTAACATTCTCAAACACTACAGTTATTGGACTCATCCAAGATGGGGATAAGTCTGCGTATTCACAGGAAGGTGAATGATCATGTCAGAACACAGCGTATGTTCTGTGTACACTGTGGAGATGACAGTGGACTTTGGTTGACGCCACTCAGCATTGATCACACCCATCAAAATATCACAATCACATTTCCAGTCACAATATCTAACAGTCCTGTGTCCTGTGTAGACTTTCTACTACTTAAGTTCCATCTTGAGAAAAGGCCAGCAGAACAGTTTCTGCTACTACTGAGAATGTTTGGTCTGCCACAGGAGCTGCTGAGCCAGTTCTGCTCCACAGTTATCAAATTGGTCCTGTGCACATCCATCCCAGTTTGGGTCAGACAGGAGAGGAACCGACTGGTGCAGCCAGTAAGGACAGCTGAAAAATCGTAGGTAATCTTCAGGGACCAGGAAAATTTATTATAGATTCCTCATACCCTGGACAAAACCCTTGTCTGCTCCTCCCCTTCAGGCATGCAGTACAGAACCCTTTATACCACGACTACCAGACACAGGAGCACTTTCTTCTTTTGTGCTATCACCTTCATAAAAAGCTGAACAGTACTATCATTGTATTATTAATCATACTCTACAATTACAGGGAGTGCAGAATTATTAGGCAAGTTGTATTTTTGAGGAATAATTTTATTATTGAACAACAACCATGTTCTC
>JBBPDH010000136.1:7085300-7117751 GCA_037974565.1 Clupeocharax schoutedeni
AAAGCAAACATATTTGTTTACACCTATGTTGATGAGTATTAAAAACAGTATATTTAGTACAGGTGCGATTAATATACTCTATCTCTACTTTACATGTTGTGACATGAGAGAGTCTGTGATCCAATCCTATGAACCCCATGCTCCTCAATTTATTTAATAATTACATCAAGACTCACTTAAAGAAGCATTATTTTTAGAGCACAGAGTAAAGGATGCATCTTCTTCTGAACATCTAATTTCTTCATGTCCTCTTATGACCACTTACTTGAAAATCAATCAGTACTTCTTGCAATTTCTCAAGTCCTCTGAGAGATGCCTCCTCAGGTAGTTTTTTCACTTCGGATTCAGTTCAAGTCTAAAGACAGATCATTATAAAACACTACACGGTCTGAAGCTCCAGCTCTCGCCCTCATTCCGATTCCTCTCCAGGTCCGTGCTTCACAAGAGGTAGCGCTTTATCAGTGGAGTGTGGCAGCGGATCTGAAAAGCCTACATTGTCGATGTTTGAGCAGGAGCTGTTTTTCGGTGCCTGTCACACGGCGTGCCAGATGTTGAACTGAAGCGTGAAATAATTTTACCCCCATCACCCCCCCCACACAGTGACCCTGCCAGTGATGGGCCTTGTCTGCTTGTTAAGTGTCTCCTTACTCTGATAGTATGCAAAGCAGGATGGAGTGCTTGTGTTAGGAGTTGTCGGTCAGTGTCAACCCTCCTTACTCTGCAATGGGTGACCCTTTGGTGGAGGGGGGCAGTTGTTCTGAATGCTGAAGAACCTTGGATGTCTCAGAGTGCTCCTGCCTATTCTCCACCACAGACCACCCTCAATGGCTGTGATTAATATAATCCTCATCATCTGCAAGGGAACTGCTGGGACCTGCGCTTTCCACCATTACAGTAACTTGCATTTTTGAATTGGTGACAAAGAATGTATTCACGGCCCTGCAGCACTTTTGCAATCAAGCAGATGGAGGGAGACGAGAGCTAATAGCAGGATTGTGGGTGCTCTTAGAGATTTACCCTCTGAAAGGCATTGGCAAGGCTCTTGGTGATTTTTTGAGTAATAAGCCTTAACGTTCCACCAGGAATGCACATGCAAAGAGCAAGTCTGTTAATCAGGACTTGATTCAGTCACAGACGACGGTCCGAGGCTGTTAATTGCGATCCACTTTACGTGAATGGATGTGTATAGGAATGCTGGCTCGTACATCTGCATGTGTGTAAGGCTTTTTTTGCCTCTTGCCTCCCACTTGCTTGATGTTTGCTGGGTATTTTCAGACCCTGTGCCAGTTCCCATTGACAGTCAAAGTTACTTTACTTCAGATAAGAATAGGGAACACTGGCTACAATACAGCGTCTCAATCAGCAATGTAGGGTTTGTCAAGTTTGTTGTTGGGGAGTAAACAGAGAAAACACAGATTAGAAGGATAACAGAAAGGTTTAATCAGAAAAACACAACCAAAACAGAAAACAGGACACGTGCTCTCGGTTGATAAGGGTACAAATCAGAATAGTGCAGCTCTCAGGCAATGGAAACAAAAACAAACACGGCTGCACGCAGGCAAGCAGAATCCTAGGACTCAAGACAAAGCAGGAGGGCTTGGAGCAGACAGCTCAAACAAGAGCCTATTAAATCCGAGGAGCACGGGTCTGTGAAACAAAAGAGAAAAGACACAACATTAGTAAATAACAGATAAGCAAAATAAAGGGCATAGAAACACACGCTGAGAGACAACACATGCATACAGGACTCGGGGTTGGCTGGGTTTATATGTGTGTCAATGAACGGAAACAGGTGTGTGCGGCTGATGGGGAACGAGACTCAGGTGCAAGGGGCTGTGGCTCAAATACAGACAGACACACTTGGGACAGGGCACAAGGGAAGGGAGGAATGGGTGAAAGGGAGACACGGGAGGATAAACTCAATATTCAGGGGAAACAGAACGGTGTACAATAGGAGCAGGCGAGGCGGCTGTAACAGGGTTGTGCAGAGATTACTGGAAAATAAGATATAAAAGATCATGTCAAAGGGCTAGCTGAGAGAGAGAGCGAGAGAGAGGGTGCATCTCAGATGCAATACTTAATCTCCCCTGCAGAAATGTTCTTCTTGCCATGGATTGCTGCAGTGTGCACTGGCAGTAACCAATTATACTATTACTGAATTATTTCAGTGAGGGAGACAGGGGCTGAAGAAGTACCGCCGTTGATGTTGCCTGGGTTTGGCGTGCAGGTGTAAGATGTATTATTGTCCAAATATATCTGGGCATATGGAGAATTAAGCCATGCATAAACATGACTCATGTGAGCTTTTTGATGCATACGGGCAATTAGCTTATGAAAAGTTCTCTCGATGGCTGTCAAACGGAACCACATTTATCCGACGTGTGCAATTTGTAATGTAACACAATCAGGAAACATAATCAAGGTTTTATAAGGGCATTTGTTTATCTAATCATCAAAGGAATTAGCTGCTAATGGCACCCTAATATATTTGCTGGAATCTATGGTAATGGCCTCTATTAAAAAGCAATCATAATGCATTTCATGCAAACAAATAGATTTATTCTTTAAACTTGCAAAATTGTTCATCATTTTTATGTGAGTGTGGCTGGAGGCAGTCCAAAGTTTAAACATGAATGAATGGGAGAAAATGCTAATGGCTATCACATGGTGTAATTTATGTACACGGTGCGGATGAGGACAGAGCATTAACACATATTTCAGAGTCGCAAAGCTACAACCTTTGCTGCATCTAGCTTCAACCTTTTCACCGCTTTAAATAATGCATGTGGCTCCGGGGTCAGAGTATGCAGAGTAAAATAACAGACTGTTCCACACTTCTGTGGCATTAAATTCTCTTAAAGTTACTGTCTCACAGGATTCAGAGATGATTCCTATGCTCTGTTGACTCATTCATATCCTTCTTCTACCACAAAAGATGCAAGCAAACTGCAAAAGACAGCATTCTTATTACTGATTGAATACTGGTGTGAACCTTTGGTTAAGTAAAATAACAGAAAGCACATATATTAGTGTTCTCAGGAGAGACAAATGATATCAGAGCTCTTATGCAAGACACATTATCAGAGGCAAACTTGAGAAACACCTGTAAAATGCTGATGATGTCACTTTTGTAACCCTTGTTGCAACAATATTCAACACCCTTGGAAGTCATCAATTTCTTCAACATTTTCTGCAGCTATTAAACTACAAAATTCATATATAATGTTTGCATAAGCAGTCAAACTTTATACACATGAATACTTTGCAGAGAAAGTGTTTGCTGCAAGAACAGCAGTCATTCTTTTGGGCCATACATGTACCAGCTTTTCACATTTTTCAGGAGTGATTTGTCTTCATTCTTCTTGGCAGAATTTATAGAGATGCTCTAGATTGGTGGGATGGCGCTTTCAAAAGGTCCCACAGATTCTCAATAGGTTTAAGATCAGGGCTCTGACTTGGCCATTCCGAAATGCTCACCTTTCTGTTTTTGAGCAATTCCAGTTTTCCTTTGGCCTTATGCTTACTGTTACTGACATGTTGAAAGATGTATTTTCTTCTGAGTAGTAGGTTTGCAGACTGGAACAAGTTCTCCTGCAATATTGCATAGTATTTGTGTTCTTCCCTTCAACTGTGACAAATTCCTTATGCCTGCAGATGACAACCATTCCCGTAGCATGATACTGCCACTACCATATTTCTCCATTGTTGTAGTGTTTATTAAGGCATGTGCAATGTTAAGATTATGCAACACATAACTTTTTAAAGTTCTATTTTGGTCTTGTATGACCATAAAACCATGTTTTATGAGACCTTCTTAAGGAATATTTCCTGCTACTCTCACAAAGAGGCCTGTGTTATGGAAAGCTTTCTCCAGCTTTCTCTCCAGTTTCAGCCAAAAAGCACTGTAGACATCTGAAAGGGATGGTTGGACGTTAGAAGCCTCTCTCACCAGTTAATGACTTGCTCTGATATTAAGAGTTTTCAGAAATAGCCTGTTCTGGTAAGGGTTTGGGTGCTGTAATGAACCTTCCACTTTCTGATGATGGATCCAACATTGCTTAATAGGACATTCTTTGTGTTCATTTTCACACTGATTTTCCAAAAAGGCGATGGCTCTTACAATGGGTGCTTTTTATGTTCATGCTGAAGCATTTAACGTCATTTGTCATTCATTTGTCACTTGCACAAGGGTTTGAATATTAATGTAAAAAGCCTGTATTAGTTTAGAATTTTTATCTTTTAATGTTTTCAATGACCACTAAAAACGATCTCAGAATAGGACAATATCTGTATAAAATCATAAAAATACAATAACAACAATTATCAATACATCAGCATGGCCCATTAAATGGACCAGGATTATACAGAGAAATCACAAGTATATTTATGTTTTATCAGAAATTTGCTTCCTTGTGCAAAGCAAGATAAACAATATATTACTGTTTAGGTTATTATTACATTTAAGTGTCTGTTATTGTGTTTTTTTTATCCGGTGGTTGACACTGAACAAATACTTACCCAGTAGTTATGGTTCACAAGAGTTATGGTTGGTACTGGTGCTCGCTGGAGTTAATTTCACTGTTTGGCCTACTTGTCAATGTGTTGTGCTCTAACAAAACATCATGGCACTCCTATGGGTATTAGTAGAACAGTCAAATGTGTAGTGACAAGAATAACACTAGAGCAGTGCAGTGCACACGCTGGTTGTGCCTAGCACAGTGTTTCCCAACACCAGTTCTGAAGACCCACCTGCAGAGTTTGTTGTTTCTCCTGTGCTAGCACACCTTGTTTAGCTCATGACAAAAGCTTGATAAATAGCTAATGATCAGGAGGACGTAAAACACAAAACAGCAGGTGGGCCTCAGAGACCGGAGTCGGGAAACGCTGTGTTAGGCACAGACACTGGGAACGTATTCCGATGCCGGTACTCCACTACGCATCTGAGTATTCTACCTGCTATAGCACTGCTTTGTTTAGTTTGTTTAGTTTTACCTAAGGAGGTTCAGTTATGTTTTTGTAAGAAAACTGACAGAGCAATTGCTATTTGATAAAGTATCTGTGCAAGTTCCCTAAATTCCCACAGATCATGTGAACTGGGCACCACACTCCGTAACAATAACCCAGCACAGGACCATGTCTTTGCGTGAGGCCAGTTAAACAAAGTTACTTTTTGTATAAATATATAGATTTGTTCTGGATGAGCTGCTGCAGATTCTGTCATCCATTCTTCATATCTATGATATACGAATAGTTCAGTCAGTTTACAATATTTTCCTTGTAGTCACTGAATAATAAGCCTTGGGATGTAATAAACACCAGTTTAAAACCACACATAATTGTCAAGCTTACAAGATCTCCCTAGTAAATCTAATCCAACTCACATAGGGCCTAACACATTTAGGTTAACCTCTAGGCTCTGTTGGCAGGCTAACATCTGAAATGCTTCAAAAATAGCATAAGCTAGTTATCACTTTCTACTTATTTATAGTGAATAAAGCAACCACTAAAAGGTGTCTTCCAATTTCCAATTTCATGAGTGTAGTGATATTTCTACTTTATAACTTTGACTAGCATATCTTTCAGACTGGAGTTTGTTGCAAGGCTGTTTTTGCTGTACTCTACAGTGGCAATCTAGGGAAAAAGCAAGTTTACAATGGCGAAGCCCACAAACCCTGCGCTGAGAGCCAGGCTCGCTGTGGGCAGGCTGCTAATGAGCCCTCTCCTCGGTGACATTGATAACACAATTGTATGCACCAAGGCAGGGCGCGGCACACAAGTTCTGAGAACAGCCCCAAGCAAGATGGAGAGAAGAGAGAGAAAGGTAGGGCCGGGTGTAAATATTCTTTGAAGACCAAAGATCAATTGTCTCCCGTGATCAAAAACTCCAGTCGCGCGGCTGATTGGCTTTGAAGCTGAAGGCAAATTCCGGCGAAGCCTCGCGACTCACGCTCTGCTGATTCAGTGACATCCTTTTACCCCCACGTTGGCATGTCCAATGCTTTTTCTACTAAGCCACACGACAGAGATAATACACTTTATTTCATAAAAGGCAGGAGTCTGAATGTAATGATTTTTTTTCCCGGCCTCACTGTTGGAAGACAAATGCATAGGAAAGTGAGAGAATCCCCACACACACCTGACACATCTTATCGGTCTGTATGTAGATATGAAACGTTGATGGAATTTCAATCGAGCCGCCCCCACGTGATGGCGCGTGACGAAAACCCGCTTTGCATTCCGGGAGCTGGCAGACGGAGAAAATGACAATGTCAGCATTCCAGTGCGAGATGCCACCGCGCTAAGTAACATCACCCTCAGTGTCTTATCAGGGCTTTCTTTCCTTTTTTTTGGCAGGCCGGATCAACCCTCCCCGCAAAGCGGAAATTAATGACTTCTTCTCTCATAACGGCCAGGCCCCCTTTCTCCCTCCTCCAGGCTGACCAAGTAATACAGAGGGAAGTGATATCCACGATGATTACAGATTAAGCGAAGCTCTGTTTGCAGTGAGGACACCAGGTGCTTTGGGGAGGGGGGGCTGTATCTTCTTTCTGTACATTGGCACTGGACCCCTTGTCATCAGCTCCTTTACAGTAACGTTGGTGACCTTTACGATGATGAAGCGCTGAGAGCTGCCACCATGACGTGCCGCTCTGTCTTGGGAGCATGTGGCGAGAAAGTTGCTCTGGCCCTCCTCGGCGCGAGGATGCATGACAGAAGCTGGGGGGCATCACAAAGGCCACTATCTATCTTTGTTACGCCTGCTAGGAGACTTAAAAAGCCCTTCACTCCCTATTCAGGGAGATAAAAAAAAAGAAAACTGCTGGAAATGGTTCCACCTCTGTTAATATCCTGCTGCCACAGGAAACAAAACAGTGCTATTTGTCGTTATTTGGCTTAGGCTAAGCAAACAGAAATGTCCTTTCCTCCATGAGGAGAAGTCAAATAGACACAGTACATCCTTAAATGTGAAGCCTCAAAAATGGTTCTTGGCTGAAATATATGGTCATAGAAAAACCTTAAAATAGTTTGTGTTATGAGAAGCTTCTTTAAACTTTATTAGGGTTCTTCACACTTATATTTTATAAAACCATTTGAAGCTTTTGTCATTGGTTCTCAAACTGGTTCTCAAGAACCTCCAAATAATCTAGATTTTTGCCTGATTACATGTGTTCAAACCCTGGCTTTAAGGATACTAGTTCTTTGAGTAAGTAGAACTGCAGGAGTTTCTTTCAGCACCAGGGCTGGCTTTAATAATAATAACCACCACTGGGTCCCTGAGCAAGACCCTTAACCCCAAGTTGCTCCAGGGAGACTGCCCCCTGTAGTTAGAGAATGGAAGGCGCTTTGGATAAAAGCGTCGGATAAATGCCGTAAATGTAAATGTAATAACACAGGTCAACATTTTTTTCATAATCATCAGAAACCACAACACACTTTTCTAATCCAGTTTTTCATACTGATTTTGAGGCACCAATCAAGTAACTGTTTCAATATTTTCAGTGCGAGGTCAGACAGGCGCATACTGTGGCATAGATAAAATGATCAGTGTCAGTCAGCTACCACTGTTTCTTCAAAAACGCTTAGAATGATTATTATATACTAACTATACCAACTATCATGCAATATATAACTAGCTTCATCACAAAAAGGAAAATGTGCAGGAAAAGCGAAACACAGATTTGAAATCAGCATGAAAAACACTACAACACCCACATACACTTATCTCTGATTATTTTGACCTGTTGACCTATGTAATTTGAAAACTCAATTATGAACTTTTAATGCTGTTATTCGAGTTGATTCTTAATATCGGGACACTTTGTGTCAGAGTGCGGGCCGCGAAGCACACACTCTGAACTTCCTCTGTGCACAGACTAGTCAGACAGGCGAGGATCCATGCTCGATGTGTTTATTTAAAGCAAAAACAGGACAAAACAGAAAGTAACAGGGAACTTAGAACTACTGGTTAACCAGGTCGCAGACAGGGCAAAACAAATGCATGTGAGGCGATGGACTCATGAATAAACAATACACAGACAGGAACTTAAATACATGGCGCAATCAAACCGAAAAACACAGGACAGGTGAAACACAAGGACACGTGCGAAAGCAAAAGCCAGAACACATATCAAAATAAAAGCCACCAAAACATGAACAGAAAAAGTAGAAACATTAACGAAAAAGCAGTGGCATAAGCAGTGGCAAAAAGGGCCGCTGGCCAGACCGTGACACTTTGTCTGAAACAGCTACAATACAACACACTCCATCTGCTCGGGTCTTTAATAAAGACAGTGATGTCACCATCAGGTCCCTTACTAAGAAGCACAAGTCAAAAAAGATCTATATATCTTAATAATTTGAATACTTAGGGATTCACTTGTTATGTTTGTATTCAAACAGCTACTTAATTGGGTGATTTCTTTAATAAATGATTTCTAGTCAATAGAAACATACGGTATATAATACTCTAAATAAATATCTTTTTAAATTTTTGAATATTTGCTTGGAAATTCCAATATATACTCAAAGTCTGTACAATGCAATGACCTGTTCTTTACATTCTATACATCTTTAAATATTCCTCATTTACACCATATATATTTTTAAAGAACCAAACAACCCAAAGTCATCTTATTATGAGATCTTTACAAAGTCCCACTTTTTTGCACCTTTTCAATAAAGTGTGCAATTCTTAGGCTCATAGCACTGCCACTGACTCTTAGCCCAAGCTTCGCCTTCTAAGCAGGTAGGAATAACATTTTCTTTTCACATTGTCTTATCTAAAGTGCCCTTGAAGGAAAGGGGGAGAGGATGAGACAGGGACAAGAACCTTTTTATTACTTTCTATATCCCACAGAATGTTTTCTCTCACTTAGAGTGAGCGAGGCAGCTTCACATGCTCAAACAAACCTGAGGTTACCTCGTCTTTAACACACAAAACACAGCTAATGCCAACCAAGGCCCCCCACCCTCCACTTCCCCCAACACGTCCTTTTAGTGAGAGAACAACATTGTAGCCGTGCTCTTTCTCCATCTGAGATGCTTGTTTATTTAAAGGCAGATCTGCATGCTCTGACTTATTCATAGTGTGTTTCATATTTCAGAGACACGGTCTGGAAAAGCTGGATGCTCACTTGCCTTCGAAGCATTGGAGCATGCAGGATTTTCCTTTGATATGAAATCCACTTTATTTACTTTATTATGGGGGTGATTAGATGTGTTTGTGTGTGTGAAATATGTGCCAATTAATCTCTTTGATGTCTCTTTACCTTCAATAATGCACGTGTGGTTGACAGGCTGTATGATACCCCACTGTGCTCTTCATGCTTCTAGTTGCAGATGCTTATGTCTACAATTATGTAAATGTACATGATCAAAATGATTTGATGTTCCCCTGCCCCTTCAGCAGAAAGTGACTTTTTTTGTAAAGTTTACACAATCTTTCTTTCCAGTGAACAGGCAGAATACTTTGACGAATTGTGGGTAAGAGACATATGCATCATTAGTAGGGGCGGTTCATTATAGCAGCTTCTCCTACATTGTGTGGACGTGGTACCCATGCAGAGAGAGATAATTTACAGGAAGCAGTGACGTAGTCCTACAGATGCAGAGTGTGTGTTGACCTTGTATTTGAGCTGGGTTTTGCTACTTTCGCATCTGAAGGCCAGGCTCTGCGTCTCTGGCTTTATCGATATCTCCCCGGGCCACGAGTGTGTGTGTGTGTGTGTGTGTGTGTGTGTATAAGTGTATGTGTGTGTGTGCACCTGAAACACAGCTAGAACTTCTGTCTCACTGCAGGGGTTGTTTTTCAAAGCCTTCAGAGGAGCGATATGGACTTCCTATCCCAAACTGCCACCAGCAAGGCATCCGCATCTCCTATGTCCCTCTCTGTATCAACAAAGCAATTAGTCTAAATGATTCCTCTTTTGCATTATTTGAGACTTTTTTCACATGCCTGTCTCAAGTGTCTCATATCCAATTCCGGGAGGATACTAGAAGAGCTGCCAGTGAAAGACAGTGGCACTATATGGAGCTGTTCATTAGGATTTCAAAGCATGATATTGTTTAAAGGACCCGAATCAAATGATATGCTTTCTTAAATAAAAAAGTGTATTTATATGAATGTATTATTAGAAATTTAGAAAATTAGGCTGACCTAAATCTTGCCTGTTTTAGTTTTAGTGATGGAAATGCCTACCTATTTAACCAAAAATCAAGAAAAAACACGATACATACAAGTAATAAATTTGCATGTCATTGAGTGAAATAAGTACTCGATCCCATACAACCCAAACAGACTTCTGGATCAGGGACAAGATTACAGACCTGCACGAGGCTAGAATGGGATACAAGACCATCAGCAAGAAGCTTGGTGAGGAGGTGAAAACTGCTGGTGCGATTATTTGGAAATTGAAGAAAAATAAAACTGCCCTCAGCCTGGAGCTCTGTGCTGTATCTTGCCTTATAGGTTGAGGACAATCATGAGAAATCATGTGCTGGAGCCTATCCCAGCTACAATGGGCGAAGGCGGGGTACACCCTGGACAGTCGCCAGCACGTCGCAGGGCCACATATAGGGACAGACAACCATTCACACTCCCATTCATACCTATGGGCAATTTAGAGTGCTCAATTCACTTATTCCCCAAAGCATGCATGTTTTTGGTGGTGGGAGGAAACCCACGCGGTCACGGGGAGAACATGCAAACTCCACGCAGAATGAACCTGCGCCCAACCCGGGACTCGAACCCAGGACCTTCTCGCTGTGAGGCAACCATGCTAACCCCTGCGCCACCATGCCGCCCTCATAAAATGAAACTACCTCATGAATTACAGACTGTTAATTTTTTTTGTCATCAAACATACAAATTCAGTAGGGGATCAAAAAATGATTTCCCCATTGTACCGAAGGGATCAGTGACTTTAAAAGTGACTTTAAAAGTCAGTTTATGAAACTTCTGCCCTGTTAGATCTGCCTTGGCCAATTATAAGTGCTAATATTATGATTATGGAAGCATCCAGGAGAAACAACAGCTTAGCCAGGAAGCAGTAGTCGACACAAACTCACAGAGTGGTGCAGCTCAGTGTTGAAGACTTTAGTGGATATCCTTAGAGTTTCAAACCGCCTCTGGAAGAAGCATCAGCACAAGAACTGTGTGTGAATAGTTTAATGAAATGGATTTTCATGTCTGAGCAGCTGCACACAAGCATGAGATCATTATGGGCAATGGCAGGCGTCGACTGGAATGATGCAAAGTACACCACCACTGGACCTCGGAATAGTGGAAATGTGTTCCCTGGAGAGATGATTATTTGGATGATCTGGAAGTCTGATGAATGAATCTAGGCCTGAAAGATGGCAGGGCAATGCTACCTAACAGAATGCATACTGGCAGAGTAAGGTTTGGTGGAGAAGGTGTAATGGGGTTGGTTTGCAGGATTAGGGCTCTGCCACTTTGCTCCAGTGAATGCTACAGCATACAAAGAAATGTTACACAGTTGAATGCTTCCAACTTTGTGACAACAATGTGGGAAAGGTCTTTCCTCCAAAACAAGGTCCATAAAGACAGGGTTTAATGAGTTTTGTATGGAGGAACTCCAGTGGCGTTTCTGAACACCTTTGGGATGAATTGTGCCAGACCTTTTTGTCCAGCATGAATGCTTAAACTTGCAAATTCTCTTATCACTGGATGGGCATACATACCCACAGACACACTTCAAAATCATGTGTAAAGCCCTCCCAGAAGAGTGGAGGCTTTTATTACTCCAAAGGGTATGAGAGCATGGACTCCTTATTAATGCAAATGCCCATATAGACTGATATATCTGTGATGGTTAGTGTAATCATAATTTTAGTCATATTTTTTGTGAAATAATTCTATTGGATAGAGAGAGGCTGAAGATTTTGGCTCACACCAGCATCTCACATAATTCATACAGGTGAAAAACAGACCCCTCTTTTGCTGCAGTGAAATTTCATGTATGGTGCTTTGAAGAACAAGACTATTCTTTTAAATGAATTTTAGCCTGTGCTGCTTCTCCACCTGGTTGAAAGACCGTTCGGAGAGTATGTCGCAGTTTGCTGCATAGAAATAAGCAAATTACAGAAGTCTGACAGTTCCTGGCTCTGCACTGAGTTCTTAAATCTGACTCCCTGTGGGTGAATATAGGTCATCCTTCTCTCAGAGTAACCTCATGCTTTATGAAACAAATCCCTTTTCTCTTTTTTGAGGTGAGGAAATTAAATGTCACAAAAAAAAGGCTTGATAAGACACACTATGGCACAGGTGGTGCTGGGCGTAGAATGGGGTGCGAAGGTCTACAATAATTTCGCTGCCTGCGGGGCCCAATCTATCAGGATGCCTTTTGTATTCAGCCTGATTGCAACATTGTTCCCAGCTCTCCAAAAGAAAACCATTAGACCTATTGTTAGGGACAGTGTATCGCAGAATTATTTGGCATTGTTGCGTACACATTAATGGTCAGTGAGTGATCCAGAATGACCTCAGAAGTTATTTTCTGCTTGTTTATCATGCACTTGCCCTGAGAGAATTGTAGCTTATGGCTTCGCATTAGCAGAATTAGTTTATACGTTTCACAGAGATGATCGAGAAAGAAAATGAACAGTCTAGGTCTTTCAGTGTAAATTAAAGACTAAGTGGAGAGCACTAGCCCTTGACTTTACTTCAAACACTGATTACTCAAGCACAGATCCTGCTGGTTCATTACAGGCCATTCAGTTCTTTATTCTGTGTTCTGGCTTTTGAGCTGTTCTGTAGTTGTGCAATACAAAGCCATAACAGATGCATAAATGTGGCTTGTGTAATTTCATACTGTGACTGAGCTTTATCATAGACTCATTTAGCCACCCTTCACAGAATAGGTAGCGCGTAGTATCCACGGATGGTTCGGATCGCAAATTGGCGAAAATGAAGGCTCTGAGCACAGCAACAGCCATGATGCAGACCACCCAGCTGCTGCGCTTCATTTCCATGTGAGAGTATCTTCTGTTCAGACTCTCAGCAGACTAGTGAATGTGGGATGTAGCTAATGTGCTGGCATCGTCTCTATTGTTGTGTAATGAGTTGATGCATCATTCCAAGGAGAGCTGGCCATGAATTCAGCTACAGTAATAGTTCTAAGCAAATGTATGTAGTGTGGAAAAAGGAGCCCAGTAAATGGTGTGAAATTGCTCAGTTCCTGAAGGATGTTACTCGTCAGAAAAGTGATTAAAACCTATTTATGAAAGCTCAAGTATACATCAAACATTCTGCCCCCCGTATTACCTTACCTCACGATGGCTTTCATAATTCGTTTTGAAGGGTCGGCAGAGTCATTTCAATAGTCGTGGCTAATTCCCTAAACTGATCATTATATAGAAATATTAAACAGGTCATGTACGTGATGTTACGTGATGACACCTGACTTACTGAAAGGTTTTTCATGTGTAAAAGCTGTGCAAATTTGACAGCACCCACAAAAAGCTGATTAAGGGTTGCATCAAATTGCATCAAATATCTCCTTAGAAAAGATACTGTCAATAGACACATTTAGCACCCACAGAGTATTTCTATGTCTGAAATATCACTGCTTGAGCAAATTAAAGAAATGGTTCAGTGAAAAATCAAATTTACATAATTTGCCAATTACCTCAGAGGTAGTTGATCAGTCCAGACATGTTTGGAGTCCAAATTTTTCTTCTTTAGTTTAATTCTTGAGCCAGCAGTGCTACCAAAAACTCAATATTCACCCATATAGATTCTTTAAATACAACCCCAAAACTTCTCTCCACCAACTCAAACCACATCCAACTATCAATTAGATGTTGTTAGACATCAGTGCAGTTTACAGCCAGGTTTCTCAACCACTGAGCCTTTTGATTGGGTTGTGAATGTAAAATCGAGATCAGCCATTGGACCCCAATTGGCTATTTATAATATCATCTTATGTGGCCAAGTGGGCCATAGCAACATGAGGTGATAGATAGGTGGGCCTTAATGTTGAAAAGGTTGAGAACCATTTGTTTACAGCTCACAAAGACTAAGTATGACAAATTTTGTGTTGCTGATCTTCAGGGACAGTATTTTTAAACAACGTCTGTTTTCATAAATCATTAAAATGAATGGTGATGCACAATCAGTATGATGAACAATGATCCCGGATCAGTGCTCTTTGGTCCTGATCTAGCTCTTTGGATGTTTTGGATCTGCTGTGTGTTTCTTGCCATGGCTGCTGTCATTGTTGCATTAAAACTTTAATATTTTCAGTCTTATATTTTCAGTGTTTGTTTAGTTAACAGTTATTTTGTATAATCATTTGTATTTGTAAGGCCACTTCCATACTACTCATTGAAATGTGAACAATGTGATTAAGGAACCAAACTATAAAGCATGGGTGCACCACTCTGATTCCTGAAGAGTCGGTGTCCAACATGGTTTTGTAGTTCACCTTCTCACACACATCTGCTAAACCTGGCAATTAACAGATGAATTAAATCACATGTGTCTGAGCAGTAAAAACACCAAACAGTGGCAGACACTAGCCCTCAGGAATAGTGTGGGGCACCTCATCTCTACAGGTTGTTCATTACCCATCACCCTGTTTCTGTTTTGCATTAGGTTTACAAATACGGATGAATTGATTTTTAAATGTTTTTATTTTTTAGGATGTTTATAATTCCCCCATTGTTGTTCAAGGAAGACTTTAAAAAGAGCCAGAGTTCATTTGTTAGTCAAGCTAAGGTGCTCCATCTGCACCTTTCACCAGCACCCTACCACTTGATGTGTGAGTCTGCCATGCAGAATGCAAATGAACCTGAATTTCAAATACATTCTCTTCTTATTCAAGTACTCTACTCTCATAGTCTTAGCTCTGCAAATAGAACAATGTATTAAATATTTATGTGAAGTGTGACAAACTTAAATAGTAAAAATATTCATCATTTAATTTAAGTGTGTAATGATTTTGCATAGGGGGCAAAATGTTGATGCCTCCATAATTAACACCTACTTTTTATCCAGACCAACCTTTAAACATATCCTCCCTGTTTACAAATGATGGGAACCAATCAAACTTTTGTTTTATCGCCAAGCAAAGTTTTCTTCACTTGCCGTTCCAGAATGCATGATTCTTTTTTCCCCTACTGCCTGTGCAAAAAGAATGGGGAGCAAAATTTAACAAGGGCATGTACTTTGAAATGAGCCTATGATAAAAATTCTTTAGACTAATATGGGTGGAGAGAGACTATTTTTCACTATCCTTAAATTGTTATACTGGTCGTCTCTGCTCATTATTTTCTCATGATCAATAAAAATCAAAGATGTCAGGAAAACAGCCAGGCTGCAGTTAGTGGTGAGATTAATAAAGCTCGTGCTGCATTTTAGTGTTGGGTTTTGTGAGAGTCCGGAATATAGTCAGTGACAGAAAACATTTGCTTTCTCATTCATCAAGCATCTCTCCTTCCGAACATTTGCGATTCCTCTCTCCTTTCCTGTCATAAGAATTTTCTCAACATACCTCCTGAGGATCCTGGGGGATTTAATAGCACATTGACGCCAAGAGAATGCAAATGGCACGCACACACACGGATCTGGGACAAGGCGGCCACGACCTGCAGAGGTCTTCTCTCTGAGCTGGGTATCTGGGGAGTCGCTATTCTCTCCAGCCGGAGCTTAATTAGCCTGTGTATGCTCTGGGAGAAGTGTTCTGCGGTTGACCTTTCCTAAAGGTAAGCGACCGGTGTGTGTTCAACAGGCCGCAGGAAAATGAGCAGCATCGAGGAAGGAACCTGACATGCCAGACGCGGAGGGGAGGTGGAGACGGACAAGGCACTGCAGCCACAGCCCAGATGGAGTCGCAATAGAGATAACTTCCAAAAGGGCATCTATCTGAATTAGGTCTGTTATCAGCAAAAAATAGGTCAGTCTACTAATAGGTCAGGGGTTGGTAACTGCTAGAATGGAAGCAGTTATTATGGGCCATCAGGTTGTTTGAAACCGCATGTTAGATAGACCCAGAAGGAAAACTGTTGTAATTGAATAAGCTTTTATCTGCTTTTGCTAAAACTAGAACATGGATAAAAATGCACGATTGCATTGAAAGCACTGTGGTGACGTTTTTTAAATGTTAGAATCTATTTCAAAAAGAACTCAGACCAAAATAATGTAAATTATTTTAATCAAATTATTATACATTTTGAGATTTCGCAATCCACTGAATTATTTGTGAAACAAATTAAACTCCCACAAGGTCAGACATTTGCAGTCCACGGCTGTTAAAAATGAACAGCATTAATGTATTAATGTGTGAGATTAATGCTAATCCTCTGGCTTGTTGCTAGCATGCTACTGTGCTGCTGCACAATGTTAATTGTGTTTCTCTTTCACCATACGAACATGTTGAGACCTGATCCTCATCGAAGCCAGACTTTAATGGCCTGCTCTTCATTAGCGCTTCACGAGAGCTAGCAGTTCAGTGCCAAAGAAAAAAAGGACAGAGCAGCAACTTGCAGGCTTCTCTGTTAGGCTACATGCTATTATTGAGCATTTCTGCTTTACAGTGTGTTCGTTTTTGTAGTTCAAAATGTCCCTTTTGAAGTAATGGACGCCATTGTTTAGTGCTTGAGGGGCTCTTGGGGAGTTGAAGGCACTGAGGCAGGTAGTAGCTTCGCTTGTGCTCTCTTCCTGCACGTAATGAGAAATCCTTTGAGGGTGGGACATGCCTGTCATCTTATAAATCATCCATGGGCAAGTGTTCCTTCTCTCTCAGTGCGCCGTGCAGTCGGCAGCCATCCTCATTATCCTCTGTGAGTTTGCCTCACGGTGAGACAAACGGCAAGGTGAGAAAAACACACCACAGATAGGCCACGGCTACTAGCTAGTGGCTGTGCATTTCAAGTTGCTGTGATGAAGATCAGGACGATCAATCCTTAGTTTCTGGTCTGTCCTTAGTCCTGGGTCACTGATCTATCAGCTTCAATGATTTGAAGACATGTGAGTGGGTAAATAAAGCACAGTTTTCCTAGGCAGTGTTTTTTTCATTCTTTTTGTGTGGACTCCTAAGTGAAATGGTGTTTAGAGATCTAATAATTTAAATGCTGATAAAATTATTTTAGTAACACAATTTAAAATTTTGAAAAGGGCTTCTGCACTCAGATAGACAAGTCTTAACATAAAACTCATCAGGCCTCAAACAGTTAAATATCTGATAAGCAGTGGTTGTATACTTGTCCAGTTCCATTGATTTAACTTAACTTAAAGGGAGGCTGATGGAAGACAGCTGAAAAAATGAAAGTGTTTATTTTTTTACCATAGCGGTTGGAACAAAACCATTTATATCCATTTTTGTTGTTTTTCTTTTTTTTTCAGAATTTATAAAAATATCACCTGCCGTTTACTCATGATGAATTAATAAATATGAATGTTGAATGACTTGAATAAAAATGTTGTAACTTAAACTTACACTACTGCAAAATGGATTAAGGCGGCATGGGGTTTTGTTCCAACAGCATTCATTTTTGTACAATTTAAAATACCCAGGGGGCTGGCAATAAATCGAAAGGATTTTAAAAATAAAAACAAAGAAAGTGTTAACGTTTTCTTAGGACATGTAGCTAAGATTCTGAAAGCCTATGGTTTTCAGTATGATGGATTGCGTTTATTGTATTTTGCAATGAACCAAAAGTAACTCACCTTATGCCTTGATTTAATCACATATCGAGTCAGTGTTGTTGAAGGGCTTAAAAAAACAAGCTTTGTGCAAAAACAACTTGTTTATAACAAGGATGGACTAATATCAGATGAAAACAGACATTTCCCAGACATTCTGTTCATTAAGTTAGACAGTGTGGTGACACTGGTAGTCTTCCGCTGGCCCAGCCTTTCGCTGTACACCAGTCTCAGCTCAACACTGAAACTGCTTCAGGACACCAATTTGGCTCTGACCTGTAAAATGTGACAGGAAGGTGGCCTTGGTGAATGACGCTGGAATGCTAATTGAGAGACACTGTTTCAGGCTGCAATCTGAAATTCCTGTGCTCTGACAGGAAGAAAATTCTTCCAAGAGAAATTTTATTTATGCCATCCACTCCAACCAGTTCTACATTTTTTAACAAAAGTGAGGTAATATCCTCAGGCAGAAGGGAGAATTTGTAAATATGAAGCACAGATTGCTTAAAAGATTGCTTAAAATTGTTCGGTTTATTAGGCTACAGGTAAAGAGTGTGTCGCGTTTTGATCTGGAGGCATGCAAAGGTTAGCCTGTTTGTTTGAGGGTTTGCAGTGAAGAAGCAGAGCCATAAATACACTCTGGCAAAAGCTATTACAGGATGATTCCTCAAGGCTCGGATCGCAAGGCTGTCTCATGAGCCTGCTGCTTTTACTTTCCCCTCATTAACACATCTCGCTCAGATATGGAGGTTATGGTGTGAAAGAGGTTGAGATCCACCAGTGCTTCACCCCTATTGGCTCCAGCACTCAGCATGGGCGAGTTTAGCATCTGGTGATTCTACATGCAGCTGTGAGGAGAAGTGTGTGAGAGAGAGAGGGGTGGGGGTGGGGGGATACTAGCACTAGTCTGTGTTAAGTTTTAAACCTGCGGCAGGTTGTCAAAGCGCTTTATGTAAAGCCAGTTGTGAGCCGTCGGATGTTGTTGAATCGCATCTGTCACAGTCGGCCGTGTGATATTTTGCATGAACGGAAAAGACACACAGCTGGAGCAGTAGCTATTTGTCAAGCGTGCTTCAAAACAGCACCCCGACGTGTTGCATGAGAATCGCTGCATACTTTAGAGCTGCTTCCGTTCTTCTTGTGTTAAGTCTTAGTGTGAATGATTATGAAGCCTTTTAAAGGAAAGAGAAGGTTTTATTTTTGAACAGCGAAATCATATTCTGCAATATGGCACATTACTCTCAGTGCATGTGACAGCTCAAACAGCCTCTTTGCAACCTGTTCTGGTGGGTCATTACTGTGGCCGGGGCATGGCAGGGCCGTCAGGGGTCATGTCAGCCTTATTATGGCTGGTGACAAATGAGCTTCACTTTGTGCGCACTGTATTCCGTTTGTCAAAGCAAAGTGAGAGCAGAGCTGTCTCTCCGAGCACTGTACTGGTGTAATTAGACACAGGTCTTTTATAATGAGGGCAGGAAGGAAACACAGAAAAGAGAACACTGTTACTGAAGGGAGCTGTTCTGGAAGCTCATGCTCGATTCCGAACGCTGCAGTGAACTACGCACCCGGGTCTTCAACACTGGATCTCCAAGCGTAGTGGATCCTGGTAAAGCTGAATGTCATTCCTGGTGTAACTAAATTTAGTAATATTATGGGAGATGGTAAAAAAGATGATTGAATTAGACCCATCTTAACTCGAATGTACGCTAATGGAATAAGATTTTTTTGTCATTTAAGTCCACTACTATTGGTGCACTCAACATGAAATTTCTTTCCATGTTGTGAAAGTTGGAACAGCAAAAAATTTAATACATGACTCATTTCTAATAGCCTGAACAGCAGTGCTTCTCTGAGACGTGTGTTCGAGCCACTGACTGTTCCCCTAGGGCAAACAATACGCTTCGGGTGCCCCAAGCGTACCTTCAGGCTGAAACATCCACAGCGCTTACATTTCCATACCGGCTCATCCTGATGCAGCAGAAAGAAAAGATTAGTTATGAGTCTCATGACAATAAGATTATAATGAATTTGACACATTGCAGGAAAAAAGCGACTGATCATTTGAATCAGAGAAAAGGCTACCCAGTGTCCTTCTTTTCCATTTCCCGTGAAGTTGCTTGTGCTTTGAAACCAATGATTGTTTTTTCCTTTACATCACACACTTAGCACTGATCTAATCTGTCTTTTAAAAATGAAAAGGTAGCTTTAGACAATTCACCTGACATTTACACACAAGCCGTACCCACTTGCCTGAATTAAGAGCTTCCCTAGGATCTCTCTTTCTTTACAGATGATTAATTGAATAGAGTACACTTTAAAATATGAGAAGCTGGCATTCCTCAAATTGGCTTAGGAAACCCATTTTTTAAAATATATGTAGTAAAGTATCTCAAATGAAGTTCTGACCTATACTGGAGATGGAAGTCAAGCCTATTTAAGCTCTGCTTACTTAAAACAAAATAACTAAAAAATAAAAAAAACATGGCTCACTGCCTTGAGCTATTTTATATTTTCAACCACATGCTGCTCACAGTGTATTATTCAATAAAATATTATAAAGGAAAATGTTAACCATTTCGAGCAGAGCTGACGCACCATGGTTAGTTTGGTCAGTCTGAAGAAAGTCGTTGTCATAAAGGATTATCTGAACACTGCTCACTTTACAATACCTTTGAGAGTTAATGAATATATTACCCCAGCTACATTTTAGAGGTCACAGAGGTCAGTGCTGAGTAAACACAACTGTGTTTATTTAACTTTAATCAGCTCTTAAAACTACCTGTTATGCTACATGCTGCTTCAGTAACTTGAATGAGGATGTGTTAAAATAGGATACTGTGTGTTGTTTACTGTTCCAGGATGCTGACAAACAAGCGAATCAAATACGCCTACTTTTATATCTACTCTCACGGACCAATTTAACTGCTCAACCCACCATAGAGGTGAACTCCATAGGGTACAGTTAGAGACTGCGTCATTTGTTTCCATCTTATACTCCATTCATCAGTGGTCAGGAACCCCACAGGGCCATTAATCAATAAATAAGTCTGCAAGATATAATATCATGTTAGATGTGTCTAATAAAGTAACTGTTTAAAGGTGAGATCCACTCTACCACACTATCATGCCACTGTCATGTCAGTGGCAATACTGTGTCGAGGATATAATAATTCCTGCCCAGCAGTTGTTCTGTGGGGGTCCTGACCATTGATGAATGGGCGGCTAACAAATGTTAAAGAAAAACACGTGACCACAGTCGGTCATTGTAAACTGCAAATTTTGAATACTTTATTTATCCCGGAGGAAATTAAATTCTCTGCATTTAACCCATTCACCGAGTGAAGCAGTGGGCAGCCAGGAACACGGCGCCTGGGGAGCAGTGCGCAGGGACGGTACCTTGCTCAGGGTACCTCGGCGGTGCCAAGTGGCCTTGGGGATCGAACCCTGACTTTCTAGTCGCAGGGCGGATGCCTTAACCACTAGGCCATCCAGCCACCCGTAAAAAGTGTACCAACATGGTGATGGGAGACAATTACTAACCACGAATGAAGTGGTATGTTGGTGAAAATACTGTACACTACATGCTCCTTCCCACAGCATTATAGTACAGTATATTCATATTTCATTACTAAATATTTACACTTCTATTAAACATTTGCATCTGTTTTGCACTATTTTTATGTATTCTTTTATTTCTTCACTTATTTTATTATATTTTATTTTGTATTCTATATCTGTAAAGCACATTGAATGACCTTTTGTGTATAATGTTCAATATAAATAAGCTTGAACTGGAAGTACTACAGGGTCACATAGTGCAAGTGCATAGTGCATAGTGCAGGGCAAGTAGTGCATCCTGGAGAAATGTGGCAACCTTGAGAAATTTATATTGGTCACATGCTAAATATTACTTACTACTTTTTTAGCCCAGTCAGTAGTATGCAGAAGACTATTATAAATAAAAAAAATACGATTTGGACCTAAGCAACAGTTTAGTTTAAGCGGACATTATAGTGCCCTTGTAATGCTTTCAGTATGCCTTATCGAAACAAGAGCTGGCAATCAACAGCCCTGTTACTTTTTAATACAGCAACCATGGTGTATTAAAATTTTATAGAACAACTTGATTATTTGCACATAATGAAATCCACGGTTACTTTCCTATGGCTTTGCTAAGACAGCCTGACGAGATTCAATCTAACTTGGGTACTGACTAGAAAGCATGTTAATTAGCACAGACTTTAGACTTTTTTTTGCAGCAGCAGATGTTAGCACCTCCTTAAGTGTACATGTTAAGTAGAAAATGTCACTTTCCAATAGCATGGTAGTTTATCTTTATTTAAGGCTAATTAGTGATTTATTATTGTATTGATTAGCACCAACAGGTGATTAACTGAGGTATTTACCAAGGCCCTGACAATAATCAAAAACAACAAGCCAATTCCAAACTGAACTTCATACAAATAAAGGGCTCAGTTTTAGGCAAGATTCTAAAAGCCTTTTGGATATTTCTTAGTTATCCAAGGTAATTCTTACCTATTCCCCTATTATATAGTAATAGACAACCAGATCTATTGGCAGCTACTGGCTTGTTATAGACTAACAAGGACAATACAATAGCATTGCAATCCCACCCTAAAATAATCAATTACCATTTATTTTCCTGGGCATTTCTGCAATTTCAGGAATTTCTGAGTCATTTTGAAATTCGGAACAATATTTAATTTGCTCCTTAGTGTTGTGAGCATTATGCTTTAAACATTTAGGCACATTTTTCTATACTACATGCAATTGCAACACCCTGACATTTCTTAGTTCTCCGGTGCATGGTTGTGTAATAGACAGAACTGTGAAAACATCAACTCATATGTCGCTTTGTTTGACATAGCTTAATAAGGCTGAGGTACAAGTTGCCCTCGAGAACCTCAAAGTTCATGACATTTATAGCACGGCCTCTTTGTTCCTCGGTATTTACTTTGAAGGTTAAACTGGCCTCTAGCGGTAATTACATTGTTGCTTCTCCCATGATCATACTGAATCAATGCAAGACCTTTAAGGAAGGCTCAGAGGTGGTTTTGAGACCTAAGGCCCAATCTGCAATGCTGCTAATTAGGATCACTGTCCAATTCAATCCAAAGATGTGATATGAAGCAGTTACATTGCAGGGTATACTAAAAAGGATGCTATCAGCTGTCCATAAAAATGATTGTGCCTAAGGGCTGCTTTTCTTGAATTCTCTCTGAATGTAACTTTCAATGCTTCTTCAGTATTGTTCAGATCTGTATTTCAGGTCAGGTGTCTGGACATAGGTCAGCTTAGAGTTGGCTAAGACAAAATTGCATTGTCAGTTGGGATTTTCTACTGGAAGTCTAGAACCAGTTGTCATCTGTGTGTAGAAAACATCCTTTAGTGTTTTGCCATAATGGCATTTTTTTGTATTATCCCATGGGGGTGTGACAGGGGTTTCAATCTGCTTGGAGGATCACATCTTTTATCAGATAGTAATACATCTGCTGATGGTGTGCAGTTCTGAGATATCTGCAGAGAGAGAGAAAATTACATACACTCTCAAGAAGCAAAATCCCACACAAACAAGTCAACCATTATCATTCCGTTACACGAGCTCAGTCTTACAAAGCAATACAGCATTTCCCATCTTTAGGATTAAGAGAACTTTAGTTGACTTTAGGTGACACCAGTAAAGATAAGCATGAATGTAAAGTTCTTGAGGAGGTGTTTAATTTGTTTTCCCTTTTTACATTTTATGCAATGCAATGACACACCTCAATAGTCACTGTATGTTGTACGGGTTTCAATTTCATATCAAGATGACTGACACGGTTTTTGTATTTTAAATAGTAACAGTGAACAGACACAGTGCTGTGCATGACAAACACTCTGAGACTGAATGACAGCTTCTCAGCTATTCTCTTGATTTAATGAACCAGCGTCAGTTCTAAATATATTAAAGGATTTCGAGTGAAAGGCAGAGTCTCTTGAGCTACAGTATGAACACCTTTGGATTTTGCCAGTGTTTAATCATTCCGTAAGATTATAAGCTATTTTAATATCCTAAAAGCATTTGGTCTTAATTTCTTTAAGGTGTCCTTTGAGGTTTTTTTGTTTTTCTTTTCGCCTTCTACCACCAACCGATAAAAGCCAGTCTTGACTGGCAAATCTGATTGGATGACTCATTCAATGTTAACAAAGTGAAGTGCTTTCCATCCAGGGTCTTCGTTCCACCTCCCTGGCCCTGTCAGTCCCACCTGAAGTCGTGCCCTACCGTTTCGTAAAACTTCACGTTGAAAGGTCTATAAAAGTCTTGCAGCTGCTCAATGACCTCTTGGTCGATCTGCACATGTGTCCTGCCCTTGGACTTGCCGAGGCAGCGAGGTTGGCTGCTACTCTCTGGCTTCTTCAGGCAAGGGAAGCCTTTTGTTCGGTTGAAGTAGAAATGCTTGTCCGTGATGATGCGCTTGAGGCCCAAGAAGTCTTGCACGCGGCCCAGCTCACCTGCTGGGTCTGTGATGAGCCGTTCCCCACTAACAAAATGGATCTGCGAGAGCCGGAAGTACTGCAGCCAGTTCTCCAGGTGCAGGATGTACATGCCGATGCGGATAGCATTCCAAGAAGTGTCGACCATGCCCTGGCTCCTGTTCTTGAAGGCTAGCTCCTCAAAGCTGGGGATGTCAGGCTTTTTCGACAGCGTCTGTGTGTAATCTGAGATGGCTCGTGTCACTGGGTTCCGCACCACCACGATGAGTTTCGTCTCACGGGACATGCTGGCAATGCGGCGCGGGGCCTCCCGAGTCACAAAATAGCTCGGTGTTTTCTCCATGGTGATTTGGCTGTCCAGTGTGCGTGGCATGAGGCCTCTAGAGAGGAGTTAAAAAAAACAACAAAGATGAATAATCTAGACGTGTTCCTGCTTTCAGCTACTGATTAAACCCTTGAACTTTAGGCTTAATATTCAGGTAACTTCATACATCTTAACATTCATTCATCTTATCCCTTTTTTTCAGATTAAAAAAGAACAACCTAGAGGATCCTTTACAAAATTTTTAAACACTCTAGTAAATCTAGTTAGCACAGAAATGTATCATTACATTGTTAGGAACTGCAGCTGAATAACACACATTCCATAATACAAAAAGGTATAAACCAGGTATTATCAGACTACAATACACCAAGATAAAAAAGGCAATAAACAGTGACTGTGCTTTATCATAGCCTTTCACCTGTGATCCTCCATATATTTTCTGCAACCTTCACATTTTTATAGTCAGTGTGTTGCCTGCATAAGCTTTTGTGCTCTGCCAAGAGTGAGATGAGCAGTTCTACCTCCATTACTTTAGACTGCAACCATGACAATAGAGCTCTGATTGGTCAGTTTGATTTTTAATGCATCCATACAGTGCAGAAAATCGAGCTGGTCCTGAGCAAAGATTTTCAGTTTGACTGGAGCGGATGTGCATTTTGATCATCCTTAAAAAACGTATGTGAACTGGCGTGAATTGTCCTTTAGATATTGCCAGCAACAAAACAGCATGTTGTAGTTTAGTATTAATAATCTTTCACTCTTCTTGAGAGAGTTTGGATTCTAAACGTTGAATTGTTTGCACATTTGTGTTTGTAGAAGAGGAGATATTTTCTTGTTTTCTGATTTTATTGTTGTCATTTCTTGTCCCAGGGCCTGAAATGTATACACTGAATGCACAGGATATTAATATGTTATGAAGTATATTACATATGTAATTGTATAATCTGCTTTTTTCATTACGCACAACAAATGGGTGAAGAACTACCAAATAACTACCAAAGTAAAAAACTAATAAATTAATTCATAACTACTAAGCAACTAATATGCAAATTATTTTATTGTAGTTATTCAAGTGAAGATCTGGGTTCCTAGTTCCTAGAAGCTGTAAGCTGGGGTTAATATCACAGCAGAGAACAGCATTAAAGGGTATCATGGAAGCGTGTAGGCTATTTCATGGGAAATGACACTTTATCACATTCTTGCCATCACATACTTCTACACATTTCACATCACACTTCAGACCGAGCTGTGAAACACCACTTTTTAACAAGGGACTTAGAACAGCCTGGAGCTAACACATTCATACATTTCAGACATCTCAAGCAACACCTCAACTTAGAGTTCCGTTTGAAATACATATTAAATAAGAATGAGATGTGGCTATTTATTTAACTGAATAATCTCATGCATATATTTCAGACCTATTATCAGTAACATATTTAGCAAAAATATAGAGCTTCCCTAGTGCAAAGTAATTATTCTGGCCAGTATTCCTGATGAAGAGGTAAAAATAACACTGACATTTTCGTCTAGTTTTATTTAGAGAAGAAAAAAAATGAAGAGCATGGGTTACCGTGGTTAATACTGCATGTAGGTGCTCAGGTCTTACAGTGACAAATCATGATTTTGTTACTGTCGCAAAATCAGACATGCACACACACACACACACACACACACTTACACGCACACGCGCACACACACACACAAGCTTTTAATACTTTCAGCCAATATTTCCAGTCCCTTATCTCCCGAGTGAGTTTGATGCTGAAGGGCATGGGGGAAATTATCAAATCTCAGCCACATCCTGCACTCCTGGTCATAAATCACCATCACCTGCATTACGGATGCACAATGGAGGAAAAGGCTTTGGGAAATCTAGGACACGTGAAATAGGTCATTATTTTTACAAGTTTTCCTTGAGAAAATCATCAAATCCTCCAACTTCTGAGATGTTCTGACTTGAACTTGTGAAGTACTTAAGAAAAAACTGAATCAGTCATGGTCGGCATTTTGTTGTAAGAATGGTCACCAGAATGCTTTTTTTTTTTTTTTACAGCATTCTAGTGACAAGCACGACAGTGGCATATAGCAGTTCGTTAAAACATTAATTTCCTTCACAGGGCACTGCATGCTTTTGTGTTTATCAGCAAAAACCAGTGTTCCCTGGCAGAGGCCATTGCAGAGAAATCCACATGTAAGCATCACCTGCACTTGTGTTTGTGTGTGGATGGGAGGTGGCATGTTTGGGGGGTTGTTAATCATTGGTTCACCCAAACGTGTCAAATGTCCCTAAACCCCTGCTCTTAAGAAAAGCTGTAATAATGGAAACAGACAAAACAGAATGAAAATAACAACAATAATAAAACAGATAAGACCAGTATCAGCATCTGTAGTGACAAGAGAATGCTGCTATTCTTGCTGCAGTATAGCCGTAACTTCTTGTGTGATGGGATGTGATGGTGTGATGGTTTGATGGGGTGGTGGTGGCCTAGTTGGTAGGATACTTGCCTCTGGAACAAGAGGTCTTGGGTTTGAATCCTACATTCAGATGGAATGATACAAAACAAGTTTAAAAATCTGAGCATGGCCTAATATTTAATTGAGAAGGTTTGATTGACATCCCACTGTCCAAGACTCTACCCCACTCTGCTGCTCAAGCAGAACTAAATACAATGGTGCAAGCAGAGATGAGTGATTGAAATGGGAGCTTCACATGCAGGTGGTGTTTAATATGTCCATGCTTCACTAGAAACATCCAGCTTTTATGTAACAGTGACTTGAAGAAGTTAAAGTTCTTTACTACTGAATGTGCACTCAGACAGATGGATTGCTGGTGTGGCTGGTTGATGAACAAACAGATGGTGAGAGACAGAAGACCTAGCTTGCTAGCTTGGGCATTCCTGGACCAAAATGAACTAAATTTAGTATGCAAGGTCACTGGAGCTTTAAAGTCCCATTAGAAACAACTGTACATTGCAGATGCTACAGATAGGACTTATATCAAAAACTCGGTTCTTCATATGTTCTTCATATGTTCTTCATATGTTCTTCATATGAACAGACAAGTAGTTACTTCTTTAATAGGAGCATTAGGTCTGAGATTTGCAGTCCGTTTGACAATATTTCTATTTTACTGTTCTTATGACAGACTTAAGCTGCATTTATAAATAGTCTTTATGTGATTAAATCAATGTCGACATGTTAAGCTGAGTTTTTATTGCCCATGCTGGTACAGGCAAGAGTTAAGGAATATGTATATTATTAGCAAAATGTAATAATACAGATTAATATTATATTGACTGACTCATGGCAATGAAAGCAGGGGTCAGAGAATAACCTCAAGTTTCAAACAGATGTGAGTCATTCCCAGTTTTTAATGGGCTTTCCTCAGGAAGGAACGACCATAAGTTACCTCCATAGTCCTAGAAATATTGATCCATTTAGCTTGATTTATGATTGGTGTTCTGCTGGCCAGGGTGTCTCAGTTAGCCTTACTAGTTCAGGGCCAGAGGCGGCCATTAATCTCGCACAGAATGGAGCGGCGCCTCTCCTCTAAACAGCTTTACTGTGTGTTTAAATACATGTCACCAATCACAACTTTATGTTGATGGAACGCACATTAAAGTGGCATAATCAGCCTTGTCCCTCTCACTGTGCACCAGTTGTACCTTTGAAGCATTACCGTGTTGGAATATGGGAGCTCCAATACATTACTCATATTGGTCATTTGGTCTTTGTTATATGTTCATTACCTGATTTTTAGAAACCTAGGTTTGGCTTAAATGATACTTTAAGTGGTGAATTTCCTTTGATACTGCAGTATACTATGGCTAAACTTAAGAGTTGGTGAAACTGTAAACTGCAGACTGCATGATACATAGACTTCTGTTCAACTTACGAAACATGAAGGAATTAAAAATACGTCTTGTGCCTGCTTTCTATATTATCAGCCGAGTTTCTATTTATCAGCTGAATTGATTATTTAGCTTACATTTTGAGAATTGTTTTATAAAAACAATTAGGCAACATTTTAATATGTAACAATATTTAAATGTAAACAATGAACAGTATTTATACAAACAAGATAATTGAATACCTTTTAATCTTGGTGGATTAAAACAAAAAATGCAACTGATGTTTGGAATATTTACTACATTGAATGCAGAACAGGCTACGGCACAGTATATTAGATATATCACCCAGTCCTAGTTAGCAGGCTAGCTGACAAGTATGTTATACACATTGCAAATATGCAAGCAATATTTCAGAACATTGTTCTGTTCTTTGTTTTATTTTCTTGTTCATCATTCGTTGCAAATAATATCATTTTACACCGTACATGGGGGTTGGCGCCTCACACAGTGAATTCCTGCCTCGCACCCATTGGCCCTGGGATAGGCTCCATGATGCAAAGTCTTCTGCAAGCTCTGAAACTTATTTGTTGCAACCATCTGCACCTTGTACCACGCGATAATGTAAAACAGTATCATTCACCTAGTGAGGATTAAGTGGTTACAGAAAATGGACGAATGAATGATACCATGTTACATTAAAGTGAAAGTGATTCTGTTATTCGTGAACACACCACAGCACACAGTGAACAGCACGGAATTCACCCTCTGCATTTAACCCATTCACCAAGTGAAGCAGGGGGCAGCCAGGAACACGGTGCCCGGGGAGCAGTGTGTGGGGACGGTACCTTGCTCAGGGTACCTCAGAGGTGACTAGTGGTCTTGGGAATCAAACCTGGATTTTCTGGTCACAGGGCGAATGCCCTAACCACTAGGCTACCAGTTGCCCCGTTATCACATGGTACAAGGTGCAGACGGTTGCAACAGTTCAAACAAGTTTCGGAGCTTGCAGTAGACTTTGCAACATGCAATCCAAGTGAAGTTCAGTTTCATATAAGTTTTGAGGGACTAAAGCTGAGTAAAAGTTACACCAAGTGAGGCCAGCTTGACTATGCATGCCGGAAATCTGCCCAGAAGTGTTTTGGCAATGGATGATCAGTTTTTGCTGACCGAGCTCCACAATGAAATCATCTTCAAGGGATCTTGAAAATGCAAATTATGTAAAAAGATAATGTGGGTTTAGATGAGGATACTCAATTCTCTTTTAAAAAGTATCTGGTTTTCAATTAATTCATCTTCTTCAGCAATGATGGGTCTATAATAATAATATAATATTTGAAAAAACAGTCCAGTCTTTTTATGTTAGTCAGCCTGTTAGTCGACACCGCTCTGTTTTTCTAATCTGGCTCCTCAGCTAACACCAATGCATTTTGTAACAGGTGTCCCAAACAGCTATTCCATAATGATCAAACAACACCCAGAACCACTTCTGAAGCAGCTTAGACACACCACTTACTGACAGTGAAAGGGCGTCATACTGGAAGTCTCTTAATCTCCCAGATTTTTTCTGTTGGTACAAATCAGTTTTCATTTATAACAAACAAACCACAGAGCAGAACTTTTTGAACCTTTACGGCAGATGATGTACTATATTGTAACAATGTGACTGAGATAAGATCGTTAAAGGATTCTCTGACATTAAATGCAATTCTGGTAATATAGTAATCTGTTCTCTCCTTAGAAAGCCTCTTTCTACATCCAGATTTAATGAGGATAAACAGGATTGAAATAAACACAACTAAAAGCTAATATTAGTCAGAGAATTCCCTTCATTGGAAGTTCCTTTTCCTATGTTAAAAAATATATTAATAAAAACATCAGTTAATGACTGTCAGAAATCTGTAGTAATTAAAGAAATAATTAACTTATCAAGGAAGCCCATGAGGCACAGTATTCAAACTGTTTTATCATTGCCTGTGGAAATAGCTTCTTAATTTTGAAGCTCGTCTTTCATAGCCGTAAGATGAATTAATTCCTAATTGAATTCGCTTCACCAACAGTAAACAATTATTCTAATTTTTCAAATGTGAAGCACCCGCAGATAAATACCTCTTCAACAATTACTGTTTAAATCCTTCAGAGCCACAAAAGTCTGTCGTCGCACTGTATCTTCTCAACATACACAAAGGGGAGATTCCTGATGGATGTTATCAGTGGCGTTTGCTCCTAATAGAGATTGACATTCCAATTCATCTGAGGGCTTACTCAGTTCATTACTTCAGACGCGTCTACCACCATAATGTAATGAGGACCGACACCAGGCCATGGTCTCATATTACATCTGAAAAGTACACCCCCATTAATTGTCTGCCATTTATTTGTCCTTGTTTCTCTTTCACCCACTCTGTTTTCAGTTTTGGAGTTGTAGAGAGTTGGACAGAGAACTGTAATATGAATGGGACTAGGCATCAATGTCATATTTACACATCAGTTTGATCAGAGACATGACCTCATTGTATAGGTGTATTCATGTTGTGCTGAAGCTGATGTATTTCACAAGAAAGGAATTTTATGCCGTGCCTTTGAGCGCAGGACCACATCTTCCTGCAACATTAAGCTTCCCAATACCCAGATTAAACTGGAGCCTCAGTAGGATTTTGAACAGAAAAGCACAACTGGTCCGTGACTAAGCCTAATCCATGTTTGACAAACCTTTGCTAAAAGTACCACAGGTTTAAAGACATTTAAATCATCCTTATGTGACGTGTCTATGTGTTAACGTTTACAAGACGATCAGGAATCACACAAAAACAGGGTTATAGACCCTGGGTCATAGGTTATATGTTTTTTTTTCTCTCTTCAGTTGGCCTCAATCCACACTACGCACAAGGTCCTTGTGTCTATCTTCCATTTATTAATTTTGCATGTCATCTAAAATAAACATGAATCCATCACACATTTAATTACTATTTTTTTATATGGGGGTATATTTCATATGGGGTGGGGGGTTCTGGGTGCATAAAATTATAGGTATACCACTGAACAAGAGTGTGAAAAACACATCCAGGATAACACATTCATTTACTTTTGTATTGTAGCCAGAGTTGGGTCATGTGCTCAGGACTGTAAGAAAGTTCTTGTTAGCTCTCTTACAACATTTGTTGTAAAACATGACATTCTTTAAATTAATGCAATCCATTGTTTCATATAAAAAATCCATTACTTTTACTTTCCTGACATTTTAAAACCGAAACAAATCATGAAGCAGAACTTTTCTGGCAGGAGTCTTTCTGTCATGAAGCTATGTGACTGACATAAGATGTCAGTCAGTGTTTGTGTGTGTGTGTGTGTGTGTGTGTGAACTATATCAGCTAATAGCAAGATGTCAGATTCACAGCAAAGATATCTTCACAATTTTTTTTTAAATAAAAAGAACATGACAGTTAAACATGAATTATGTCTGGGTGAAAATGTGTCAATCGCATAGAATTAAAAAGCCTGCCCTCCTACTTCAAAGCCTTCAGTGGCTTAACTGAATGATGTCTATGACATTCAATGCACTGTAAAGGGAGTGTTCATGACTGATAATGAAAAAAGTGCTTAAACACATTACCTTTCCGATTAGACAATGTTACTATTAATGACAGTAATATTGTACAGTAACTTGCTACTTTTTAGAATAATGCCACCCCCAATCCTTTTTTAAGTCACAAATATGATTTAAGAAAAAATGAAAAATATTCATAGTTTGAAATGAAAATATTCATACAGAAACTATCCTGTCTTTTGGAATATCAGTAGTACTATATATAACTGAGGACAAATGTCATTTTCCGAAGGACAGCTCTTGCACCATGGAATTTAAAGTCATGATTTAAATGCTATTAAATCTTAGCTTTCTTCCAGCAACCAAATCGACCAAAAATCTGTGATTTGCTTTAAGTGCAATATAAAACCTTTGGTATATAACCGTACCAGCAGTCCATTGTACTTTAGCGAAGTTATATATATATATATTAGGGCTGTTAAAAATATCAGCGTTAACTATTTGCATTAATTTATTTTCTATAACGCTTTAAAATAAATTGATCACGCGATTAATTTGAAAATTAAAC
>JBBPDH010000136.1:7122940-7134070 GCA_037974565.1 Clupeocharax schoutedeni
TGGAGTAAGACAACATGCATACAGAGGATGATGTGGACAAAAATACCCATTTGCCTAATAATTCTGCACTCCCTGTATATATATATAATGTACATATTTATGTTGCAATGTAATTTGAAATTACATTGCAAGAAGAAAGTGTTGATTACAGCACTGTTGTATATATTTTTCCTCATTACATAAGATTTGATTCAGGTGACCCCTAATCAGTACCTCATAAAGCAGAATGAGGTGTCTGTGTTGGAATTTAACAGACATGGAATAGCTGTCATACTCATAGAGATGCTGATATAAAAATAACTTGCAGTCATGTGTCTTATTTTTTCCAGAGATGAATAAATGTGTCCAGTGCAGACTGTTCACTACTGTTGTTTCAAATTATAAACTGATGCATGAAACTAATAAAATAATCAGCCAGAAAGCAACTGGCAAAATCCTTACAGTTTGGCAAGCTTAGCTTACTATAGATATGAGACTTTATGCCTGGAATGTCTGAAGCTGAGACCACCAGCCAGAGAGTTGTGCTGGCCTGCTTATAAGCAAAATCTTGGCTAGGACTCTGGTCACTAATAATTAGTAACCCTTGCAGCTTTTTGAAGAACCTCATGTTAGCATTTGTTCAAATCTCTAAACATGCTAGAAATGTGGTACATATGTTGCAGGTGCATGGGGCCAGATTGTTATGATGAATTAATGAACGAGGCTTCTCGTTTACATACACTCTCACAAACACACACACACACACACACACACACACACACACACACACACACACACACACACACACACACACTTTCAGATCTATATGTGAAAAGATGAAAAGGTTTATCCTGTGATGCTAGAACAATCATGGCTTCATGGCTTCAAATGTTTGGCATCAGTATGTCCTATTACTGCTGTTGGAAAAATGTAGAAACAATCCATTGTATTGCTGTGAACGCATGTTAGTTAATGATATTCATGAACTGTTTGCATATATCAGTTTATGAGAATCTTCTCATTATTTCTGAAGCCACAGTCCGAGATTTTAGAACATTTATGGACCCGGAAACGCTGACGGAAAGAATGTGGGGCATACTGCTGTTTTTAAATTCAAAGCCAAAGATTTCAATCAAAGACATAAAGAGTAACCTTTACAGTACAGTACAGTACAAGTATAAATCTGTATTTTCAGAACTTGCTGTTATTAGTTGTCACATGAACATTAAAGTAAAATAGTAACACATGAAAACAGGAGTAATTTAATCAGTACAGCTACCAACAATCAATGGAAGTACATCTTAAATTTGCAATTCTGAGAGTAAGAGTATTGATTTCCTCAGAGATATCTAATCACTTTCGTCCCTTCTACTTCTATTTTCATTTTTTGGTTGAGTGATTTACATCACAGCTGCCTGGCCAGGTTATCTATTAAAGTCAAGGCACATTAGTGATCTGACTCTGACATGATATGATGGATATGAAAAAAAGTTCTACAGTTTCAAGACTCTCCACATGATGTAAAGAAAAACAACTGCATTAGTTAAGGTTAGGGTTAGGTTTAATATTAAATCAAGAAAAGATTGTCTAAACCAAGGTTCATAACATTTCATTAATAAACATGGCTCTACAGTTTTTCCATGGTAAAAAAAAACTCTATGTGGCATCTTTATGTTTAATTGTGTAGATTCTAGAAAAACAAAACTACAAAAATGTAAGAATCTTTGATTATATGGAAGTTCTTTAAATTCAGTAGAATCTGTGGTATTGCAATGTGAATATATGACAAAGTGCATAATGAGAATGAAAATTTGGTTGATTTTTCAAATCTAATGCAACTGCCTTGTTTGAAAATCAAAGCTTGAAACTAGCCAGCACTAATCAAGCATGTTCATAGTCTGCTCCATGGTATTGTAATATTAATTAATTACAATACAATGTAATTAATTTTATTAGATGCACAAACTACATCTAATATTTTTATTTCATTTTTTATATAGAATTTGCAAATAAGTTAAAAATCTTGAATTGCAACCCAACTATTATGTGGTTATAAGATATGTAAAATAAAATATTTTATTATATTTTCTAGTGATTTAACACTGGCTATGAGGAGATTGAGGGAAGAGCAGAAGAGAGAAGATGCATCAAAATGTGAGGCAGCAAAAGCAGAACATGGAGTTGAAGTACTAGGGCAAGATGCCTAGGGTACAAGGTGAAGTACTGAGTTTGTTTTGCAGCAGGCTGGGGATGAAGGGTGGTCAGTTTCACCAATAATATTGACCAGGAGCCGCCACTGGTGTGTACGAGTGCCTACACCACACCCATATGTCTCTTACAGAGCATACTTGCTGCTCCAACAGGCCAATAGATCCGATTCTGATTCTGATGAAATTATGTCAATTGATGCTGTCAGCCGTTCTAGGTGTTAAGTGCATTTTATTTTTATTCATTGTTTCTTTTTATTGTAGTTCGAAGTTTGTAGATTATTATTATCTTGTAACATTAAAATGCATTATGTTTATTTTCTTGTGTTTTTTTTACAGAGTTCAAAAGGATTTCTTTGATTAAATAACATTTCACAAGCAACCCACCAGCCTAGATTTTATACACAGCATAAAAGTAAAAAACGATATATGCAGTGTTTTCTTCACTTTAGATGTCAAAAGGGATTTGCAGCTCCCGCTGCTTTCTCTTATGTGGATACTGGGTTCGAATGGCTCTTTGAGTGTTAAAGCTTGCAGAACCTTCTTCTATTGCATCAGACAAAAGAACCATTTGGGGCATCCATATATCTTTATATTTAAGAACCTAGTGTTACAATTTCTAAAAAGCTATAACAGAGAATCCTAATTTCCATTAACTTTCATCCGAAAATAAACATATGTTTGTGTGTTTGATGTGACCATGCGTTACTTAACCACTTAAACATGCTGGTAAAATGATTTTGCTTTCAAGCACAAACTCTGCAAATCAGAGCTTGTACGAATTCAGGTCTGGCCTCTTGGCTGTCAAAAGTCTGAGGAAAAGGTCAGTTTTTGATGCGCAATCAATATAAGCTGACCTCAAAGGCCTCTCCTGATGATGTTTGAGCAGCAATGGGAATGAAGAATATTCTTGTAATCTTCACTTAGTGTTTGCTCAAGAAGCTTCAACATGGCACACCTGTCCCCTGATGCTTCACACTGATTCTATGTTATATCTTCCTTACTGGGCTGGGAGGGTGTTTACATTTGTTCCTTTAATACACTCCTCTGCGAAATCACTTTTTTTTTTAACCAATTTATGCATGACTGCTGACTTGCGTTTGCTTTGGGCTTATGCTTTCAAACACATAGTGATCCTTTCTAGTCTCCCTACAGGAAGCTCCACTGAAAACTAATGGCTCAATCCCAGAGGTATTAAGGTTAACCTTGACATATTTGGATAATGCATGCTTGTAGGCTCAGCAATATTGCATTAGCTCCAGTCCCTTCGAACCCCTAACAAGATAACGATGACAGTGTTTCCACATAATTAATCCGCGCCTCATTGTGCTAATGAAAGTGCTTTATGATGAGGTGGAGGTTTGGACAGTAATGTTTAAGATGCCACTGATTGGTATTTAAATTGGAAACTATCAATCACGGCCAGATGGTGTAGCAAGGCTGAGACAATGGCCCCTTATTTCCTGTAGAATAGCAGATGCTAGCCAGCAGCCACGCTAATGCTGAGCCCAACAACACTCTGCACTAAAGGTGCAGTCTTATGAGGTATTAGGCAAATACCAGTGGTGTTCATAATTCACTGTGGACAACTTGCCTGGAAGCCGTCAACACATGTTCGCGCTTGATCAGTAAATCCTCATTATGCCTGCATCAGTGTCCAGTCCCATCAAGACCTCACGCAGAATAATGGCTGATCAAGCCAAGATAATAATGCCAAGGACCTCCCAATCAAATGCAAGCTGTCTTTCAAAACCTGATGCATTTTTCATTAATTGCATGCTTCTCTTTAACCTTTCTGTTCCTGAGGATGATTAAAAATTGCACATATCTGCAGACGTAACTTCTGTTTAAGCTCAAATTAATTACTCCAATAAAGATGAATACAGCATCGTGGGTCATCTTGTTGAATAACAAACATTTTGATTAAACCAATTCGTTTGAGCCCACCAGAAACTCGACTTGGAACTAGACTGCTATTGGCATATCACAGAGACAAAATATTATATGTGGAAAAGTGCTTCAATAAACAGGGTCTGAAATAATCCCTGAACCAGTGAACAAACTAATTACTAATTGCAATCCACACTCCTTGGCCTGATAAGAAGGAATGACTTAATTCTGGCTCCTCTGGAATACATTAGCTCATTAATATTTCATTCACTCACATTTTCTTCGTCTGACCATTAATCACCAGCTGCTGAGCCTGGAGGAAGTCGCGCAAGAGTTAACTAAAAATTGTTCAGACTGCCACTGAAACACAATGGTAAGGCAAGCTATAGCACTAACATGACTAGTAATGCCAATAATATGACGACATGATTTAGAACCCCTTCAAAATGACCTGTTACCAAGCTCTCATTATTAATACAATAGACTCATATCAGCCACACCTCTGTTGAATGATTAATACATGTCAGACTACATTTAGACATGTTTTAGTGCACGGTGCTTTTGCAAGTCTCCTACCAGCGAATATAGATTTTATTTTTTATTATTGTATGGATTATATTTTAATTGAAACATATGAAACCACACAACAGCAGTCTGCTGGCATTATTGATCTGTCCAGATATACTGAAAGCAATTAGATCACTGACGACTCCAAAATAGACTGCAAGGGTAGCATGCGGTGGCAAACTGACTGATCATTTTTCATTACAGTTCACTGTGTAGCATCTAAGCTCAGCAGAGGAAAAAAGTACATGCCGACGCTGTAAGGCTTCATGGGTATTTACTCAAAGAGACTCCTCCTCAACAGAGACTATAAAAAGATAAAAAAAGAGAGACTTGTCAATCTGCAAACTCATTTGTGTCAGAGCGGAAATGTCTCTTCGCTGTTCAGCGGCACAATGATATTTTTGGTCTCATTTACTTCAGCTACGTTCCCTGGGAGGGGAAGCTCTCAAAAAGGTGATGTCTGCTGGATGATGGATGGAATACAGTGCAGGGTGGACCCACACACTCATTCTTCACAGTATTGGGTGAATGTACAACACCTCGTCACTGATAGACTTATATAGTTGATGGAATATACAGAAACTGTATATGTATGAGGATATGTATGAGGAACTGTAACTGTATGAGGATCCCAGAAGCTGCGCACTACGTGTGAGTTTAATCCCTGAGAGATCTCACTATGGCACAAACAAAAATAACCTTATATCTTGAGGGAGAAAGAAACCTTAAGGTTAAAAAAGCACTTTGGGAATTGTGACTGTGTTGTTTTTACCAGTGCCATGGAAAATCATATCTACAGAACCAATCTCTCAATACAGCACCGTCTCCCTTTTTTTTTCTCAGTTCTTTTAGAAAATTGCTGATAGTGATAGAAAAATCTGATGTAAGCAGGCCCAAAGTTCAGAGTCTGTATTGTATTTTTTCAAGCTGATTTTTTAGCAGGTTTAAAACACTGGAGCCCCTGATCTATATTTCGAAATAAGCTTAGCTTTAAAATAGACATACTTGGTGAAAGAGTTGAAGGTGATATTTAAAAATCGTTATTTCCTTAAATGGTCATCCATGCAACCTTCCTCTAATTATGGCATCGTCTGACTTTGGGTACCATTTTATTGTCACAGAAAACTGGGAGTCATTGTCTCCTAGAATGGAATATTTCATTTCAAAAGCCATATAGGAAATGACTAGCTTCAAAAAGATACCTCATGAAGGGCAAAATGTAAAGAGAGTTCAAATTCCACTTATTTCCAGACAAAGGAATGGCTCTTAGGACGGCCAGCTGGCTGTATGTTCTACAATGAGCTTATCAATTAACTTTCATTGTTTCAGATTAATTAACTGTGGGAGCCCTGTGCTTCATTCTCTTTTTTTAGAAGATGGCAAGCTATATAAATAGTACACTTTTACTCAGGACACGTCAGCTTAACTGAACATTCCATTCTGTTTACTTGGTTCTTTAGGTTTTTTTTCGTCTTCCTCCCTCTGTCAGTTTAAAAGGCTCATTGCAAAGCTGCAGGAAATAATGGGAACATTAGCATGGCATAATGAGACGCTGCCTTACTTTACTCGTTGTGAGGCAGAAATGCAAATGGCTGGCAGGCCACCTGAAAGTAGACAGAGCTGAGCATTAATGTCTGCACTTACCTGCCTAATGCCTGAGCTCCGAGTGCCACCAGACACCTTTGTGAGACCTGCAGTGACAGCTTCATTATGTATTTAACTGTAGCACTAACAATCTTAGACAATAATATGGGATGCATGCTTATATTGATTGTGTAAGAAGTGCTGGGAGATTGCTATGAAAATGAGCCCTGGCACTCACTGAGATGTTGTCTGCACTACTATGAACATGGAAATACTGGGTTTTTTTTTCAGACATTTTGCAGTGAGAACAGCGGTCATAATACATCAGTCTTCAAAAATGCAAGAACTTGCCACAAGCAACAAAGACATTCTGTGGTTAGCCTCTAGAGCGAGTAAGAACAAACAGTATTTATCCATAATCTAATCCATCCAACAATAGACTCCCATAGGTGGACATTCTGAGTCTTCCAGTCTTCGTGTTTACCTCCAGCTTCAGCCGATGGCACGCAGCCCTAATGAGTAACTAAAGCTTAAACCCATCATACCCAAAACATCCAAGCACTCCGGCCTTTTCCTGAGGGAGATATCTTTGGGAGAGTTGTGTTGATAATTAATGTTACAGTAAGTTCTCCAACTCTCAGGATTCTATTGGGATTAGGAATTCCCATTAGTGATGCCGGCAGTCTAGTTCACATGTTCATGGAGGAATAGTTTTCTCTGCTAAATGAGCTTCGCCCAACTTTCTGTCCTCGTCAACCTCTTTGACTACAGCGTTTCTCCATGGCCTTCCCCTCCGAGCCAATTAATGGCAGACCAGTAGGAAATTCTGGGCCACGGTAAATGTTAAAAAAGCCTCTCACACAATTTGAGCACTTCTTAGGCAATCTATTCGAAGTGCTCTTGGTTTCAGTAAAAATCAATAGATGCTTATTCAAGTTTGGATGGTGTGTAGTGGTGTGTTTGTTTGATTTTATGATCTAGTGGAAAATGGAGGCAGTGGTCTCGGCTGGGCAGGCGTACCTGTGATTGTGTTTGATGTCCATTTCATGAGGCCGGACGGGTTAAATGATAATGGAGAGACAGACTCGCACAATACAAATGAGCCCATGTGGGCCGCCTTTTATTCTGGAAATGCATTAATGAATTTCACCATTTGTCCTACGCATCTCTCATGAGCTTATTCTGTGGGAACGGGTGAAAAATAAAATGTCCTGTCTGCTCACAGAGCTCTACAATTACGAAGCCAGTCCTTGGGCATCACAGCTGCTTATGAGGATCTCATTATTTCAGATGTGGACACTGTTATAGTAACTAAAGGTAGATCAGCTCTTAGTTAAGGCCAATGAACTGTGTTCCAGACACGGCCCACTGAATTCAATGGAGTGACCATGTCATTAGCAGTATTGAAGTCAAATGAATAACAAGGCTCTGAAATTAATTATTAAGAAAACTTTCAAAGTAACTGCTGAGTTCATCAGAAAATCATCTTTTTCATTACTTGGCCTTTATTGCAAGATGTCAGGAGCTAAAGTAAAATTGGTTTTAGAGTGAATTAGGGGAACTGTTTCAATGCCTTAATTAACCAGTCCACAAAGAGTTTAGAGGGGCTATGTGTGGTGTTTGTGTGTGTGTGAGAGTCCAATGGTAGCAAATGGTGTGTCAAAACAAGTACTGCTGTTTAGTCTAACAAATTCTGAGTAAAACTACACTGAATTTGTATTCTTTCCATATTTGTGTTGGTTAATAGTGTCTGTCCAGTGCCCCCCACCTGTGCAGAGGTATTAGTTGTTATTAGGATTTAATTTGGCATGCAAATTTAATAAGGATAAAAAGTAAAAAGATGTTCTTTGCTTTCATTACAACTGTGTACTGCCACAATGTATGCTAGTCATGTGACACCACAGAGTGCCCTCGAACCTTTATCCCTTCTCTCACACCATCAATTTCCAGATAGAAATTGGTTCCATTGATTTGCTCATCTCACAAACACATCATCCACCTTCTGTGCAGCGGGCTAGGGGTTAACGGTGTGGCCCTTCTAGAAACAAGTAGCGCTGAGTGTATTTTTGCTTGAATTTCTACACCACTGAACAGACAGGAGTATTCGGAAACACCTGCTAATGGCTGAAGGGCTCCTTCCATTCTAGTGTCTCCTGTACACTCCTATGGATTCTTAGTCTCAAGGGATGCTGCGAACACTATGTTCTGTCTCGGCAGAGATGTGGTGTGTGTAATTACTGAGCTCTGAGCCATAGGCAGTGCTGGTAGAGGGAAGGCTGCTACGGAACCTCCTACCTCCCAGCCTTGTACAACATACAGCCAAAGTAATTGTCTTTATATTGAAATTGTAATTATTTCTAAAGTGTTTTATTAAGTTTAAAGTATTGAAATTTTACCTAAACTGTGAAATGCCTGTAGATGAACATGATCAGCCACAAGCAGCTATGACATCACAACCACAGCTAACTTGCTGTCTGGCACCTCAGGTCCATCATTCAATCCCCAAACCAGAAACAATGGATATGTTGGTGTGTCTGGCAACCAAACTCAGTCCTGGTCCTGAATGTAGAAGAAATAATCACTGATTTAAAACTGCAGTGATAATATTGGTAAAAATATTCTCAACTTGATATTGCGGTAAAATCATTCAGCCCTGCATGGCGATCTCAGGGGCTATAAGTCCAGGGGCTCTAAAGATACTTCTGAATAGCAGCCTATCAGACAGGAGAACTCTCTGTTCCAGATTGGCAGCCTCTGCTCAGTATGAAGTATGCTTCTCCTTGGCAGGGTTTAATGAAACTTTAGTACTTGCCAAAAACAGTACATTTGCCTTTTATATTTTCTTATTGAAATCCAAGTTTTATTTATTCTTACACTTCACCCCAGCTAATGGCCAAGTTATCACCCTGCTTTCTCAGTACAAGTTCACAAGCACAGCTCCAGCTCAGCAGTTGTGGAGTTCTCACCGAGCCTTTTTGTCTTCCACTATTATTTTATAAACTTGCAGGCATGTATATAGACGATAAATAACAAACCGACTTTGGCCGTTTCTGTTCTAAGGAATGTAAGAAATTCCATACTGCTTTAAGTCCTGCTGCATTTCCACATGTAAGTAAGTCCTGCTGAAGTGAATTTCATACATTTCAGACAAGAGCAGCGTCAATCACTGGTTTAATGCACAGGATAACAATATAGAAACACCAGTCTCACCAGATGTTCTGTATTTTAAAGTATTATGAACTTGGAACAACACCAGCTGTGTTGGTGGCTGCTGTGTCTGTGATTTAAGGGGGGTCCTCTTTCTTACCTGTACCAGTCCAGGCCTTTGTCGTAGTTTCTGTCAAAGAAGTGGGGCTCGGTGCCCACTGCACGCACGTCCGGGTGGATGCGGATGAACTCGAGCACGGCGCGCGTGCCCCCTTTTTTCACACCCACGATCAGCGCGTTCGGCAGCTTCTTGTTCCCGTAGCGCTGCGCGCTCGTGCCGTTACCCACTTTGGAGCGCGCGGGGTCCGTGCGCGCGCTCTGCGCCGCCACGCGCCGGCCGCTCTGGTTGCGCGCGGTGCCCGCCGCCTCGCTCCCAGACAGCGCCGCATCCGAGCCCACCACAGAGCCCCCCGCGGCGCACACAGGTGCTCTCTGCAGCAGCTTCTTGGCCCCGGCGCTCTCCACGCGTACGCACGCGTGCTCCTCAAAGCCGTGCAGCCTCGGCATGACCGTGCCCGAGCAGAAGAGCACGCTGTAGCATAGATAGGTGAAGGAGAGCGAGAGGGTGAAGACGAAAATGAACCTTCTGCTCAACTTGTTGGAGGGCGGCACGACGCGACTGGACAGGACCCTATACGCCATGTCTCCATGGGGTCCAGGACGGCATGTTTTTCGCTCCGAGTTTTCCTGGGACCGCGGCGTTTCGCCCCATCAAGCCCAAATCGCTTCACTTACGCCAGGCTGGACGGCTAACAAATACAACAAAAAACTTGGGGTCAAAATTAGTCCAGCGGGACAACTCGTAGCGCGTCATGGTTCGTCATTTTCAGACAGGAATGATTTTCGGTGTCCAAATAGACAAACAGAACAGTTCAGCTAGTAACTCTTTATAAGAAACTCTTCAGTGTGTGGGAAAAGAAAAGCCCACTTTTTCTGTGTTGCTGCTCTGAAGGTGGGCGCCACTTCACCGTGGACGAAGGCTGGTCGTCCGATGCTCTTCATCATTCGTCACTTCTGAATACGCCGCGTCCCCGAGCCGCTACTGCTGGCCACGCGCGCGCGCGCCCGGAGCCCCCTAGCTCTGGTGGGCCACATCGCTCCCAGCGAACGTGTTAATCCACTGTGGAAACATCCCGTCCTGAAAGGCGCGCACTTCTTCCTCACGCCCCCCTCGTCCTCGGCCCCTCCACTCATGGTGAGAGCCGCTCGAACTTCTCGCGAGCGACGCGCTTCGTGCTCAAAATTTAAACCCCCGAGCCTGACGTCACGCAGTGTTTTTGTTAAAGGAGACCACTGAGCTCAGACCCCCTAAAAACATCAGAGAACTTTTCACTGGAGAGAGGGTCTCAGTGAAGATGGCGAGGGTGGACCACCTCTGCTTCAACATGCTGTAGACTATAGGACGGAATTTAACAGTGGAAGATGCGGGGAGTCTCTCTCTCTACATTACTCTCTCTCTTTCTTTCGATCAACAGTGTCTGTCTCTGTGTCTGGTTCAGTCTCTCTTTGTGTCCCATATGCCTGTCTTCTTTTCTGTCTCTATCTTGCTTTTCTGTCTCTATCCTCTCTTTCATTCTCTAACCCTTCCAGTGGCAGAGCTAGTGGGGGGGGGGCAACGGTACTTCAGGGGGGCCATTATATAACAATGAATTTTCAACGAACACAAACAATTGCAATCAAAACATTTTACACACAC
>JBBPDH010000136.1:7140867-7152965 GCA_037974565.1 Clupeocharax schoutedeni
CTGCTATTACTAATAGTGCTACTACTACTACTGCTACTGCTACTGCTACTACTGCTATTACTAATAGTGCTACTACTACTACTGTTACTGCTACTGCTACTACTGCTATTACTAATAGTGCTACTACTTCTACTGCTACTGCTACTACTGCTATTACTAATAGTGCTACTACTACTGCTACTACTGCTATTACTAATAGTGCTACTACTACTACTACTACTGCTACTGCCACTGCTAATACTGCTATTACTAATAGTGCTACTACTGCTACTGCTAATGCTACTGCTACTACTACTAATAATAATTGTAATTATTATTACTATTATTATACAGTGAGTAGATTACTGTGAACAGGACATCTTAAAACATATTTACATTGGAATGTTTGATGGTCAGTGGGGTGTGTGATTCCTCACTGTTTCTCAGGGTGTGTTGCTGCACACATATTTCACCAAGAAAAATTTTTAATTTTTCAGAAGGTTTCAAAAAATATTTGAGAGCTTTATTTCCATGTTTATGTGTAAAACCTTTACTGGTCATTTTGAATTCTCTCTCTCTATTTCCCTATATCTCCATTCTTGGATGCGGAAAGGACATATGAAGTTAAAGCTATCAAACCGTTGGAGGGCACTGTATAACTCTGAACACAATTATCAAGACAAACAGGCTTGAAAAACCTTTAATCCTCATTACCTAATTTGCTGCTCAGAGCTTTATTTGCAATGTATTTGTTTAGAGGACCTTTAATGTTGACTGGTCTGCTTTCCCACATGGAGAGATCGTATCAGACAAGGCTTAGGTCCGCATGGGCAAAAACCCTGTGATTCAGAGCTTACAAGTCCGAAAGGTCTTAGTGCGGAGCCTGGAGGCCTGGGGTGATAAGCAGATGCTCCTTGTTATACTCCAGCCTGTCTGTGTTTTTTTTGTTCACCATAATCCTGTGAGGCTATTTCTTCTGCTTACTGGACAACCTGCTCTCAAACTTTTGTCATCTCTGAAGTGTTTTGTTTTACAAGTTGCACTGCCCAAGAGCTGGAACTTGTCTTAGTCAGCAGTTCTCATGTTGCTTGTTTTCACTAGGCTTGATGTCTCCTAAAATACACAGAATGTGCAGATTATATTTATATACATGATGACACAATGAAACAGAACAATCATGACCTGCTAAATTACCTGCAAGGTCTTGTACTGCGTTGTTGATTTTAGTGGCATATGTCTGAAACACAGAACAGCACACAGCATTAACTTCTTCCTCTGTATTCATTCACCAAGTGAAGCAGCGGGCAGCCAGGAACATGGTGCCCGGGGAGCAGTGTTTGGGGACGATACATTGCTCAGGGTACCTCAGAGGTGATTTGTGGTCTTGGGAATCAAACCCATGACTGTCTGATCGCAGGGTGAACAGAACACCCTAACCACTGGACTACCAGATGCTCAGCTGTTGACTGCATTCTCAAGAAAAAGAGAGAGAGAGAGAGGGAGAGAGAGAGAGAGAGAGAGAGAGAGAGAGAGACAGACAGACAGACAGAGACAGAGAAAGAGACAGAGACAGAGAGAGAGTCACAGACAGAGAAAGAGAAACACATGATTTCCCCAATTAGCGGGGCCCCACGGAGTCTGTCTCTCTAATCAGCAAGCCTCACTGTGGCTCTGAGTCTGCTATTAGTGAAATGTGATCAGAGGTGGGATCAATTGGGTTAACAGTCCCCACCAAGATGACACTGATACAATTAATGGGGGTTCATTAACCTTTTCATCCTAGAAAGCCATGGCGAAGATATCTCCTAACACTATCAGTGCACACCCGAGGGTTATTGGTTCTAGAGGTTAGCATTGAGTGCATATTTAGGAAAAGCAACAAATTCTGCTCCAAGAGCCTTTTTCAAGTGTCAAAAGGGGTTCATTTGGAGTGATACCACCTAAAGGACCACTCTTAGTGAAAGTTCCCTTACTGATCCTAAAGTAATTGTTATATTTTCTTATAAAGAACCGAAAATCAACTGAAGTCTACTTTCAAATTTGTTGGAATCTATTTGTCAACTTTAATTCACTTAAATTCAGTTTAAAATTCACATTTAAGTATCAGTAGTGTATTATGTGATCAGATTGAAGAGATCAAGGACAAATAGAAGTGCCAGTTTAGATTTCTGACCATTAACATTTAAAGGTATATAATGGTACATATTTACATTACATTTTCACAGTAGGCACACACTTCTATCCAGCAAACTTTAATGCTGAATCATGTTCTGGCGGTGGCCGAGTGCAGTGGTGGGACTCTTGACCAAGGATAGCTGTACTGTTCAAACTTGAAATCTGAATTGTTCTGTGGGTTTGGTTGGTGGACTGTGCTGTTGCAGTTTTCAATCTTCAATCTTCTTCTTCCTGATCCTGCTAGAATAACCTGAAATGCACTTATGTTCCAGTGAATGACTGTTGTTTATATTAAATGTAATGCCTCTTGTCGTCTCCAAGCACTTACGGAGGCCTGGTGCCGAACTGTGCTTACTCTGCAGCGAGCTTTAGGAAGAGAAGGATGTTCCCTCCCTAACAGTTGCTGAGCAGTCAGGATAGTTGATAAACATGTTCATTAATGTCTGCAAGAGTACCCATGGCCAGGTTTGAGGATGTTGACTGATTAATGGACCTGCTGCTATGTGCAAATATTTTGAATGTAGAAATAATCTATTTTATACACACACACACACACACACACACACACACACACAAACACACACACACACACACACACACACGCACACTTTCTTTCAGGGTAATGCATGGGGTTTAAAATTAGGAGCATATTGGGGCATATTTAGGGATCACGCTATAAAAATAGGCATTTTTAGGCATTTTTTTACCAATAGGTTTTTCACTATGCATGCATGCTGCTGGAATGTAACCCCTGTAAAAAGCGGGGCTTACTGTAATATATATATAGCAGCTGATCTGCAGTATCACTCCGCAGAGCTGTTTTTGGCCTGGCACCTTTGAGTTTAAGCATGTAGAAGTCTATTCTTCGCTCTGTGTTTCAGATATAACCTTTATAATCTCTGACTTTTCCCTGCAGGGGAACCACATGAGAGGTGGAAGACTGCTCATAAAAGCTTTTCAAAAGTGCATTAAGGAATGGTTCTACTAACCCTAGCCTGAAGGTGGAACCATTATATTATTTTTTTTCTTTGCTACTTGAAGATTAGTTCTATGTGCGATGACAGCGAGCTATGGGTGGATATAGCTGCAGTTCTCTAATCTTTTCCCGTCTTCTGATTGTAACAAATAACAGCAATAATAAAAATAATAGGCTAGATGTTGTTTGGGGAGGTGCTTGGGATAACTTCACCAGATCGTCCTGCCTGGGTTAACCACAGACTGCAAAAAAGTTTCAGTTCTGGAATAATTAGATCTTTATACTCTATCTAGAACATGCATTTCCATCCTAAACAAGGTTCTGAGGAGTGTGAAGGTAAATGATATCTGAGTGTTGGTAAATTAACACAGCTGAGCTGCATCTTGCTTTTCCCCTAATCCCATCTCTCTGAGCCAAGTTATGAAGATGGATGCTCTTTGTATTACCTATTCATCCAAGGCTGAGAAGCTTACCCCCAGGCTTCAGTCAGTGCAGCGTTCCTGTTCGCTACTCTGAATTCAATTGTCATGCTATCATTCAATGGTAATGAGATAACCCTTGCATGCACCACCCCTAGCCTCAGAAGTGAAAAAGAAGCGTCTCGTTCCATTCTTTGGTCCAGCCATTTCAAATAGGAAATAAACATCATAAATGATTCGCTATACAGGGAAATATTTGATCTCAATGTTCATACACTTACATCCTGAATAATGTCCTGTAGAATGTTTTACACTATATCATCACCACACAAAAATCCTGATACCCTTTACAATTCACATATGGTTTACCTTCCTGCATACGTTTGGGTGCCCCAGTCAAATGACATTTTATTGATTTGCTAAGTAAAAAGAATTATAATCATCTGCAGAGAACATTGCCATAGAAAATGCTACATGTTTTGAGCTCTCTATAAGATGTTGTCATGCCCGGGGGGACTAGCCCCCACGGACGTGCATAGCCTCGGGGCATGGACCAGACAGAGAGGCAAGGATCCATGGGCAGTTGGATGGCCTAGTGGTTAAGGCATCCGCCCTGCAACTAGAAAGTCAGGGTTCCATACCCAAGGCCGCTAGTCACCGCTGAGGTACCCTGAGCAAGGTACCGTCCCCACACACTGTTCCCTGGGCGCCGTGTTCCTGGCTGCCCCCTGCTTCACTTGGTGAATGGGTTAAATGCAGAGGAGGAATTTTGTGCTGTTCACTCTGTGTGCTGTGGTGTGTTCACAAATGGTCACTTTCACTTAACTGATAGTTCTTTATTAACAAAAAAACAAGAAACAAAACCTGGCACGACAGCCACAAGAAACAAAAATCAAAATCCTCAGAAACAGGCATCAGACTAGGCAGGAATGGGGTAAAATGAGGCAATGGACTCATGGTGTGTTTCACATAAACTAGAACTTAAATCCAAAGCATAATCAGACCCTAAACACAAGACAGATGAAAACACAGGAACACGTGACAACAGCACTACACATGAAACCAGTCAAAATAAAAGTCCCCAGAACACAGAACAGAAAAACGGAGCAAAAAGCAGAACAACAAAAAAAACCCAAAAGAAAAGCAGTGGCCTTCACCGGCCACTGACCAAACGGTGACAGATGTGTACATTTCACTTTGAAGAACAATAAAACTGTTAAAATACATCTGGGGGTCTTCAAAATTTTGCATACAAAATATGTGTCTGTATGTGCATACAGCTCCTGGCTAGAGTCAAGACAGACTGACTAAGTCAAAAGAATCAGAAATGAGCCAAGAGCTACAGCGGACCTCATCGGTTCTCCAACAGGTTTCACTCAATGTAACTCACAAAATCTGCTCCATATAAACTGGACATAAACCAGACAAAGAGAGACTCATAAAACGGTGTCTACTTATGTATGAGTTTCCATTAATGGTTTTGTACCTCAGCTTTGATCAACTCAAGCCATGCATTCAAATAGAACTCTTCGGATGCTGTTGAATCCATTTAAAACCTTAAACTCTTAAGGGCCCATTTATAGATGCGTTTAAATTCCTGCCTCTCACTTCTACAAAACCTATTAGCCTCACAGTAATTCAATAAAACTGTTACTGAAAAGTAGTAAGATTTGTAAGTGAACACTAAAGTGGTTACAAATATGCTACTTAGAATAATTCTAAATAAAACCATTTTTAAGGGCATGTACTCCTTCCCATAGAACAGAAAAATGTGCACAAACACACACACACACACACACACACACCCACACACCCACACACCCACACACACACACACACACACAGTTGACCAGTGTTGAGGCTTTTGACTTCCCTTACTCCCTTTAAAACCTCTTCGTCTGTAGTGACTGAATTAATGTGGCTGAGGCCAGTTTCCACCAAAGGCCATTGAACAGCAGGTCACTTCTTCCCCTGCCAACAAGTCAGTCAGCTAATTGTTACTGACATTTTGCCTGTGTTGTTCAAATCCGAACTATTTTGATCCATTGATCCCTAATGTTGTTTGCAAGAGGGGGACATGAGTTAGAAATGTCACGCTTTTGGTCGTCAACTCACTGTCTCGCCAGAGCCGTTTCTTAGAACCTGGTAATTGTCACATGGTTCGTATTGGCAGCAGTCAGCAGGACACCCAGCAGGCAGGGGCATTTCCTCTAAAGTCTCCAGATACTTATGTACTGAGCTCACAGTAGAGAAACCTGGAGAAATTTGTTCAGCAAATGCAGACTGAAGATCGTACACATTTATGCCATTTCCTGGCATTCAGGGGAGCAAGTCCCAGGACGTAACATTCTGTTTTAACCAGTTGTCCGGTGAAGCAAAGTGATCAAACAGTCACCAAAAATGTCAAACTTGGAATCAACAATTTCCTCTGATATGTCTACTCAATTGTGAATGGTTTGTGGCTGCTGATGGCAGGATTATGCCATTTGATGGATGGTTTTGTGACACTAACAACAGCACATAAGAATCTTTATCTAAAAATGTCATCTTGGAAATTGCTGGTAATTTATCTAGTCTGGGCTGCCTCCCTGCCAGACAGCTGAGCATTTCACTGTAAAATATTATTAGAGTGCCGTAAAGGTTTCTCCATACATCACAAATGTGTCACCCATGCATTTGATTCTCCTCGGAAGTACCGCATAGCCTAATACAAGTTATGTTTCACTGTGCCCAGGTATTACTAAACATGTTGGACATGATATGTATTTAAAGAAGTGGATCTCTATAGCTGTGCCTTGTAGCTTTTTAAGTTGTAATTAACGCAGCTTCTTCATGCTATGAAGTTCACAGAGGATCCCATATGTTCTGCATTGTGTATTACTATTTCACCAAAACCCTTCCTTGACAACAGGAATCTGATGTCTGGATATTTTGTCCACGTATTCATTTATATGTCTGTATGTACTAATGTATTTGAATGTTTAATGGACTTATAGCAGTAAGAAGAACGTAATTCACTGTGATTAAATATCCATGACTTCCATGACAAAATAATTAGTTACTGAAGACAGAAACAGAAACATGGATTTAGATTTACCACTTTTACTCAAGCCTTAGGCAAGCCAACCCATTTAGAAAGCATTGTCTTTGGGACGTGACTTACTGACTTTTGTTGAAAAAGTGAAATGTACCTAATACACTGGGGCAGTTGGTGGTCTGGCGGTTAGGGAGGTGACCCGGCAATCAGAAGGTTGTGTGTTCAAATCCCAGAACTACTAGTGCCATCACTGAGGTACATAATATATTATTATATACAAGTATATAATTAAACAAATATAAAACATATTAGCCTCCTACATTTGGCCAGTTTTTAAACAGTCATCTTATAAGAGACACTACAAAGTACGAAGAAGCATAATTATGGATTAACAATTAAAAATGATTAAGCAGTGCAGCCTAGTAGGTACAACTGCAGTTTATAGACAATAGACAATGTTTTACAATCCTGGTCATTGCCAGTATGCACCATATTTTAAAAAATTATCTGCTCCCAATACCTGCCTTAATAAAATGCATGTGTCAGAGCTGAGAAAATTCTAAACATGTGGGTCATTTAAAGAATGCATAAATTAAGAAATACTAGTAAAGACTAGAATGTGTCGCTATGCCACTGAGTATTTCATTGTGTATCAGGCAGCCGTGTTGTAAAGATTTTTTAAGGATGTTACAACATGGGTCTTGCACTACATAGCACCCTCTACCCCATCCACACATGCTCCTAATCTCCAGAAAATGAGGGTTGCTAGACAGGTGTGATGAAGATTTCACCACATTCGCAACCCCCCAGCACCCCTTCTCACTCACTTTTTTTTTTAGATTGCATTTGCACATGTTCGTTTTAGCATCTGCTACCCTAACACCTCTGTGAAAGGAATGCAAACAAGGACCTGCCCCAGTGAAGTGTCACCCACACAGTGCTCTCGGTTAAATTGAATGCAAACAAAATGGCGGAGAGATGAGAGTTGCTCCCTCATTGGTGCCATCTATCACTGAGCCTCCACTGGCAAGGTTGGAAATGATTCCCCTGATGATATATGCCAAACCTGGCCTTGTGCAAATGGATCTGAAGGGTGGCTTGGGTCATGGATGACGATTAGAAACACATTTATGGCTTCTTTGCAGATGCTACTTGTTGATTTGCATACTTTCAGCTGAGCTTTGTACACGGTCAGGAGGAAAGATAAGCAATTATTAATGTTGATGGTTGGTTTAAAAGAAGCTTGGAGGAGCCCATACAGTTTTTTTTAAGATTTATAAAGTTGAAGTAAAAAAAGAGTTAAATAGAGGCTACATAGTTTCGGTCAGAGTGAGTCAGACTGCAAAAGATGAATAAACATTAGAAAACAGTGAAGAAGTGGAATGCATACGGAAATCTAAAGGAACTTATAAAATAATAATAATAATTATTATTATTGTTATAACAGCAACAACAACAACAACAACAATAATAATAACAACAACAATAATAATAATAATAATCACAATGATAATAATAATAACAACAACAACAATAATAATAATAATAATAATAATAATAATAATAATAATAATAATAATTATTATTATTATTATTATTATTATTATTATTATTATTATTTGGCTGGTTGTAATGACAAAACATGACAAAAGGAAGGACATAAAAAATGTAGAGCCATATAATCACCTTTTATCAGGTCTGTTTAACTGTTATGTTTATACTGTCATATTTTTCAGTAGTATTTTTAAGAATATGATATTAAGAGTTTTATTGTCTTGTACTAAGCAACCTAATATTTGAACATTTTTTGTCATTTCAGCAATTTACTTAATTTGAACGTAATTTGGAATTATAAAAATACTGAAAATACAAGGTTTCGTTTAATCAGGTTACAGTTAGAGGTTAGAAAAGAAAATCAGGAATGCAGTCAATGGCTTTAGTAAGATATAATTTTGTTTTATCTGAGAAACTGGCATACAAGTCTAATCATGCAGTGATTGTGTATAAATTGCAAACTGCAGTTCCCTACCACTTGTGCATGCCTTGAGAGAAAAAATGGAATTGGCTATTGGAAGTGCAGCTTATTCCATATCATGTTTCAGTCACTAATGTTATCAGTGGCCAGTTTTGTGTACAAATTTGAAAACCACTGACAAAACATATTTATCAGTGAGCTTCTGTTTTCTCTTTTTGCCTTAAACCTAGATTTCATTTTGCTTTTAAACTCCTGCTCCTCCTGAGCATAGTGCAATCACTAGGTAACCTGGGCAGCTTGTGTAATCACCTGCAGTTGATATACTGCAACAACAGGAATGTTCTAAGAAACCTATTCTAAGCAGTCACAAAATTCAAAGAGAAAAAAATTTATTCACTTCAGTGAACATCGTAACAATGACACCTGTAGGCAGCGGGGGTTACATTAGTCAGTGAACAGTCAGTTTTTGAAGTGGATGTATTGGAAGCAGGACAAATGGGCAAGATTAAGGATCTGAGTCACTTTAATAAGGACAAAATGCAAAGGCTAGAATGGCATGTTCAGCGGTCTGTTCCTGGCATGCACTGATTAGTACCAGGTAGTAAAGTACAGTGGGTACCAAAGACTTATTGATGCATGTGGGAAGCGAAATTTCCACGTGTATTCCAATCCAGTAGTTATTCCTGGCTATGAGAGAAAGTAGTCAGAACATGGAACATGCATGGAGCTTTGTATCCACAAATGTTGACCTCTGTCCACTGCCAAAAATATATACAACTGGGATGTTTCCATAAGAACTGCACCATGAAAGAGTGAAAAAAGTGAAATCATATTTACTTTTACATTTTGTGGATTGCCATGTGCATCACATAACTGGGAAAGAGATGGCATCAATATGCAGTTTAGGAAGAAGGTAAGCCAGTGGAGGCAATGGGATGTTCTAGGCAATGATCTGCTGTGAATCCTTGGGTCTTTACATTCATGTGCACATTAATGTGTACACAACTTAGAGTGGTAGCAGCCTAGTGGGTAAAGCACTTGCCCATGAATACGATTGCCACAAAGTTGCAGGTTCAAACCTTACTTTGAAAGTGACCTTTCTGTCATACACAATACGAACAGCATGAAATTCCTCCTCTGCTTTTAACCCATTCACCAAGTGAAGCAGTGGGCAGCCAGGAACACCCAGGAAGCAGTGTGTGGGGACAGTACCTTGCTCAAGGGTACCTCTGAGGTGCATAGTGGTCTTGTGAATCAAACACACAACTTCCTGATTGCAGGAATGCCCTAACCTCTAGGCTACTAGCTCCCTTTCTACCATTGTGCAAGACACTTAACCCTCAGTTGCTGTAGGGAGACTCTTCCTGTAACTAATGACTGTAAGTCGCTCTGTCAGCCAAATGCCTCTTTACCTTCATGGCAACGATGCTCCCTAACAGCAGTAGCCTCTTTCACTAGGATAATGCACCCTGCCAGAATACAAATTGTTCAAGAGTGGTTTGATGAATATGATGAGGAATTTAAAGTGTTACCTCCAAATTTCTCAGACCTTTATCTGACACATCAAACATCTGCTTGATGTGCTTGACAAACTTGTCTGATCCATGGAGGCCCGCTTCAACACTTACAGGACAGCTGCTAATGTCTTGCTGCCAGATAAGACAGCAAACCTTCAGAGGTCTTGTGGAGTTCATGCCTCGATGTGTCAGAGCTGTTTTGGTGCATGAGAGTATGAGGGAGACTCACGCAGTCTTAGATAGGTGCTTTAAATGTTTTGACTGACTAATGTACACTCTTCCAACTAAGATTTGAATAGCATTTCTAATTAACATAACAAACAGACTTGTATTCAGATTAATGTGTGTTTATTCTGTTGTATTTGGTGTTTATATCTTTAAAAAATATATTTGCTGTCAAGGTAGTTTCTTGGCTGCCAAAGACTTCTGTATGATCTGTATGTACATCTGACCCAGAAGGCTGTAGTGAAGATGTGTGCAGGTTTCCAATCATGAAGCTTTATACATGAGGAGAAGCCTCTTGAATTTGACCAGAAGCCAGTGGAGATTGTACAAACAGGGCTAATGGGATCACCAGTTCTGTTGTGGGTGAGGACGGAGACACCACAGTAGGTGTTTACTGATGAGCTCGGTAGGGTTGCAGTAACAAGTGTGAGGATAAAAGCTTAATAGAAAAGTAATAGCAACCTACAGCAGTACTGCAAAAAATAAGGCAACATAGTTTGTCAAGAAAGACCTGTGTAACATTCAAATATAGATAAAGCATGGCCAGAGACACTCAAGCTTTTGCTTTTGAAAGCAAGGGGATGGGAGACAAGGCTCTGATTTGAGCTGGGTAGATTTAAATCCAATAAGATGAGGAAGAAGTAATATTACTTAGTGGCCAGTTCATTACAAACCAGTGTACCAGAGAGAATCTTGCTTGACTTTATTGCTTTATAATGTCAGGAACAGAAATCATTTCAATGTCTATGAAGAGTTTCAGACTCTTCATAGACACACAGTTTCCAGTTGTTCTTCTTTGTTGTTGGAGTCACATAGTTCTGATAAGGTTAATGCAGGAGCGCAACTTGGCCAAGGCTCTTAGTGGGCCCAGAGGTAGTTAAAAATATAAAGTTAGTACATCAGCATCATGTTTTCAAGCTACAGAGCCAGGGGTGGGGCCACAGGGGCACTGGACCCTATGAAAATCTGATCGACCTCTTAAGTGGCCCTCTCCTGATACACACCAAATCCATTATTGATTGATTATATGGCAGTTATGATATTAAGATATCATAACAATTCCACATTATTTACAAAGTCTGCAACTAAATGTGAAGCACAGAATGAGCAACTACAGCTGTAAGGATGGTGATTAATAAAGTGCTCCTTTCATGACAAATGTGTCTAGAGAGATTATTAAAAAATTATGGAACTCTCTGAATTTGAAGACATTTACAGTTCCTCATTAAATCCTATAATCACATCTGTCAGGCTGTGTGAATCCTCTATCTAAGAATAGGCTTGCCAGGTCAAAAATGTATAAAAACTACACTAATACAATGCTGTCCGATATCAAAGCAATACAATTAAGTAGCAAAATGTAAAAAATAAATTAAATTTTTTGCCATTGTCCTTGTTCATATATTGAGGGAACGTTTCACAACAAATGGTACAAAAGTACAGTGGAACAGTGGTCATTTATTTTTATGAGCATTTCCAGCCTCTAATTATCCCTTTGAATTAAGTAGCTATTTTAATTACTGTCCCTTTATGACTTACCGCCTGTTATCTATTGTGCCACTTTTAAAAACAGCTTAGACTGAAACACTCCTTGTGCCTTCATCATGGATGGGAAGCAGTGTTTCTGTAGTACACCAAACTCTTCTATAAAATAAGAAACAACTGCAATTTAGTTTGAAATCAGCATCTCTATGGGTATTACAGCCATTCCATGCCAATGTCTGTTAAATTCCTACACAAGCACCTCATTCTGCTTTATGAGGTACTGATTACTGATCACCTGAATCAAATCTTA
>JBBPDH010000136.1:7170473-7192332 GCA_037974565.1 Clupeocharax schoutedeni
CTGCTCTCGCGTGCCAGTCACGCCCGGGCCAATCCGCCACGCAACAAGGGCGTCTAAGCCTTTCCGTTCTGCCCACCATGACAAGTTCAGGCTTAAATGCTCTCTGAAGTGGCCAAAGAAAAAAGTGAAAATACAGTATGTATCTGATTAAACACTTTTTCACAACACTTTATGGACACAAATGAGGTATCTATTAAAAGTTTAGAATCTGCACTTTGGGTAGAATTTCTCTGCTTGCTTCAGAGAAGTACTAGTAAGAAGGAAATGACAATTGAATGATACCATACACTAATTGTGACTTCTAAGGTTAAAATTATAGGTGCATGAACGTAATTAATAATCGAATGTTTACCAATCCATAGAATTTTCTGTTGCCCTTGCTAACGCAGGTATTCGTTCACATTTATCACACCCCATTGATTATGGATCGTGTAGCTGTGTGTTTTCTGGAATAAACCCCAGATGTGGAGGAGGGTGCTATCCAAGGTGCTGAATGTTCCACACACTCCATAAGGGGTGCTGAATGGACAGCAGGGTATTAAGCTTATTCTGTGTGCCTCTCGCTTCCTCCCCGCCATCACACCATCATGATTGACAATTCTGTGTTGGGCCAAAGCCCAGGTTGCTAACATTAGCATCCACCAAGCTGAATATCTTTGGAAAAATAAAAATGGTGGACTTCTTCAACAACTCAAATTGATGATATCTTGGTATGGGATCCCATAGGAGAAATGTTTATATCCACTGCATGAGGGGAGGAAAAAGAACCAAAAAGAGTCTGTCCAGTTTAACTAGTGATAAGGGAAATAATAAAAAAAAAACTCAGCTTGTTTTGATTAATGCTCTTCCACTGCTGTTACATTTGTTTCCCTTGACACTGGAGACACATATGATTCATCAGTCAGACCACAAACAGGGTGAAACCTGGCTAATGGAGACACAAGGGAAAAACAGTCATGCTCCCCCCTCTGGCCCCCTCCAGTCACTCAACATATACTACTAGCTTTTGCAGGCCCTCAGATAATTGTTGGCAACCCAGTGTAATATCACTCATAGGTTTCAATGGGCCAAGTATGACTGCACAGCAAAAAAAAAAAAAATAGCAACATCCTCAGCCAATATCCACTGTTCACACTAAAACTTCATTCTCACAGTATGATAAGACCTTTGAAACTTACACAAAGCATAGTGTCAGGGTAGAGACAGCTGAAAAATAAAACATCCACATCATTAAAAAGTCAAGGTCCTGCATATAGCTACACTTATTTCCATGTTTTTGTTTAATGAAGTTTAATGCGTATGTAATGTAGAATTTCTCCACCAGAGAAACATGAGAATGACCTTTATTATAAAATGTGAAAATGCTATTAAAAATAAGTGTATTATGAAAAATTATTTGTGTGGTGTTGAGGAAGAATCTTTTTAATTCCCTAAAGAATCTTTCAATAGATTATGCTTAAGTGAACCATTTTTGTTAAAAAGATGCAGAAGAACCTTTCTAAAAGCAAATAACCTCAACATAATATAAAAGTACTTGAACCCATGAATTGGTAACGAACCTTTACATTATGTGAAGGTTCTTTATACCTTCTCTCAGTTGCATAAATGGTTCTTTAGAGAACTATAATAGTTCCTCCATGTCAGCTGTTTGTACCTCACTTAGTACTCTTTGTAGCATCTTTCTGCTAATATTGAAAAGCATGTTGAGTTACAGTTTGTGGGGGGCCTTTAGTGTCTACAGATAAATGGGAGGGGGTTTAGAGGGAGGGCAAATATAAAGACAGAGGCATCTGGAGAGCAGTAACGCAGACAGTATTGAGTCAGGGGTCCTCCAGTGGGCCCGCTGTGGCTTGGCACACACTCCATGGACTCTGATTAAAGAATGATTTATGGGTCTGGTGGGGAGCCTTTTCAGCAATCTGTCTCCTGAATGAGATTTTTTTCTCTTCTTCTCCTCCCTTCGAGGGCTTTGGTAAATCAAGCCTTCCTGGCAAGGATCCTGGCCGGACAATGTCAATGTATTACTGAAGGCAAGTTATTAAACGCTATAATCACGGCAGCGCAGGGGGCCGCTCAGACTGCACTGACATGTATTTATCTTGCCTGTGTTGGAGGAATAAAATTGCCTCCACTGGGCCCTGGGTGATCGCTTCCCAATCTGACCAGGAGCTGTGCACAGCATGTGTTCGCAGTGTAATCTGTGAAGGGTCTGTGCTGGATGCAGAGCTGCAGAGCTGATGTGTAAATATGTAAAAGGAGCTTTTGCAGAACTGACTTTGTGCTACAGGAGACAAATTATCGCTCATTCCTTTCCTTGCTACAGTGATCTTTTATCTAGTCTACTGGTGCAATCGATGTTGAACATGACTAATTGGCATATACTGTACCTGTAGACCTGTTCAGTTAGGAAGCATTGACAGATTGTTTAGCAACGAGGATTGAGGACAATTATATGAGATTATAAGCAAAAAAATATGTAAAAAGACCACCACTAACTTTTTCCTGGATTTCAGTTTTCCCTTACAGCGTTTACACTCATAATTCATTTTCATTTTCCATTGCCCAACCTCTCCTTATTCCTTTGAATTAGTTGATGTGTACTTAATGAGTGTTATATATACATTTCCTCTGGTCTGATTGGTTGCTTTGTATTGTGACTCATTAAAACAGCAGTCCAGGCCAACACTTTTTATAACTATTTCAGACAGTCTTAATAATTTCAGCATGAATGACCAGTGCTAAACTGTGTTCAGCTGCATGGGTTTATATATGTAAATGATCGCTGTTCTTACAAGCTGACTACCAGCCTGATACTCTATATAACGTCAGCATGAATGGACAGTGCTAAACTGCTCTCAGCTGTATAGGTAAATATGTAAATGCATTTTACATCAGAGAAAATATATAATTTGTAACATATGGAGTTGTAAGGAACAAAGTGAATTATATGCTTTGAATTGAGACATGCTCTTTTTTTGTTATAGGTGAAAATACTGTGAAAGTGACCATTTGTCATACGTGAACACACCACTGCACACAGTGTGAACAGTACGAAATTCAACCTCTGCATTTAACCTATTCACCAAGTGAATTAACTATCAAGATTGTATGGATATATGAAGGAACAAGAAAAATGTGCATGTGTGTATATGTGATGAATTGAGTGTGAAGTGGGAGAATATTGCATTTATTATCCACCCATAATCTAGGACAAATGGACATTTCAGTGGAAGTGTTGAGTGACAGCCTTTTAGGCTAGGAGAAGGATGAGTTTGATTTGTTTGGTTGACGCCGCCTCCCTCAAGATGATAATTTTTTTTCATGATGATTAGCATAATTTCATGATGATTAGCATAAATATAACAATATTTCATTTATAGTTGGCAAAATTATTATGTTATGCAATGTTCATTTATGATGAAAAATATTGCACGAGTTCCTGTATTAGACGCTTTGTTTGTATTATTAAATTTGCAAACACTGTCCCGTACAGCAAAAAATAAAAATAAATACATACAAATACAAATAAACAAAGAAGTTCAGCTTAGGTATTGTGAAAAATAAATTGCTCAGGGGCTATTCCTTAGGAGTGCCACATTGCTGGCACTGTTGGAAATAATAATGAATTATATAGGGAGTCTCATTTTGTCTTAGCAGGTTAGACTCCGCTCTTATCAGTCAATAGATGGCAGACCTTGTTTTCAAAGGCCATGGCTCTGAACAGGAGGCGTCTGATAAAGTGATGCCCCGGGGTTATTGGTAATCTGAGCGGCCCTATGAGTCCTGGACTGGCCAGAGCTATTGATAAACTAGCTCCGCAGGCTGGAGAAATATATTACTGGACTTTGTATGCCTTGAATCTTGTGGAATCATGCATCTGTGCAGTTTGAAAAACTAAAAAAGATCAGTTTTTCTTCACCTAAAATCAAACCAAATAAAAACTTTTAATTTTAAACATTAACCAGACAGAAACAATATTTCCAGAATAGGAAACTTACTATTTATTAGGAGATGAGGAAAACCCAAGATTAGAAACAAAGACATTTTGATTTGGATGCAGTTATATTTATATTTAATTTATAATACTGAGAACAAATCAGGCAATACTACTCCATGTCTTGCTACATTTACTTATGGTACTGCTTTTTTGTTTTTATATACCCAATCTGGCCAACTACAGTGGCCACACTTAACAGTTATGATATGATATACAATATGATATGCAGCATATAATCCGATGTTAAGACAATTATTCAGCCCATGTATTGTGACTTCATTCAAGGGTAATCCATGCACCTTATGCAGATGATATCTTGGTATGGAGAGACATAAAAAAGGATCCTCTTAGAGACCACTTCTAGTCAATTTACTCATTTTACTTGATTTGCTTGACTAAACAAAATCAGAATTATGAGCATGCATCCGTCATATATAGAGCATGCAGATATGCTAATTTCAGATGGATTTTAATCAATAATTATTCTCAATAATGGCCGAGACAAATCCAAGACCACTGATAAACATCTTGAATTCAAACTCAAGTTAAAAACTGAACAGCTGTGTGTGTTCACAATGGCCAAAAGGCATGATGTAGACATTTACACCATTTATCAGATGCTTTTATCCAAAGCAACTTTCATTCCCTAACTACAGGGCACAGTCCCCCTGGAGCAACTTGGGGTTAAGGGACATCTACCCACTAAACCAACACCACCCCAAGACATTTTATGCCAAACTCACTTTTTAGTTATAATAGGTCTATGGCCTAAAACATGTTCATGAAGTGAACATGTTTAGGGGTGGAGCATTAGGGGTGGAGGTAGCTCATTGGGTAGGGTGCTTGCTTTCAGAGGTCATGGGTTCGAATCCTACCTTCAGCAGACCACCACTGGGTCCCTGAACAAGACCCTTAACCCCAAGTTGCTCCAGGGAGAGACTGCCCCCTGTAATTAGGCAATAGAAGTTGCTTTGGATAAAAGCATCTGATAAATGTAAATGTAAAATTCTTTGCACAAAATCACACTCACAAAAAGAGATCTCACCAGCTTTATTCTTCACAGTTTCAGCCTCTTTCAAAACAAGCCATTTCACAAGCTAGGTTACGCTTAACTGCGATAGAAACACAAAAATCATACCTACATCTTCCTCATTGTGGGGGAAAATGTTTGCAAACTTAACCTGTTTGCAGTGTTTTATTGACTTGTCATGGACAGTAGGTACAGACCCCCCCACAACGCTGAAATTAGCTCCTTATGCGCAGCTTATTCACATTCAAATTTTTTATTCCACCTTAAATAGCAGTATTACGTGTGCTCATAAAACTAGCAGACAAAAATGGCTTCAGATAATCTAGTGGATGAGGTCTCAGTGGATGAGGGACAGTTCTATGCAAATTTCCCTTATTCTGACGTCAGAATCGGGGAACAATCCAAATGGCTTGTTTTGAAAAAGACTGAAACTGTCAGGAATAAAGCTGGTGAGAGTGATTTTGTGCAAAGAACTTCATGAACATGTTTTGTATAGCCCACAGACCTATTATAACTAAAGTGAATTTTGCATTATATGTCCTCATTAAACATATTATATACTAGCATGCATCAGCAAACATCTTCCACTATCATATTAGTGTTGAAGACTCCCTTGAGTCTAAGCTTTTTGACCCTAAATCATATGTCTGTTATTCACAACTGCTCTGTTCAGCGAACTGTTGAAAGTGAAGGTAGATGGAAAGCGAAACAGTTCTCAATTTTTATGCCAAAACCGTTGTGTTTTCATATTTATTTTCTTTGATGGGCCTTTAAACAATATAAAGAGGCATTTTCACTAAACAACTGTGTGTGCAGTTTTAACTTTGCTCTCTCTTAGCCACTGTAGCTGCAGCTTTTATTTCATTTACTGTGAAATGGTGACCCCCACCACCCTCTCTCTCTTTTCAGCTGAGATCTTTTGGGCCCTGCTGATGTATTTGCTGACTGTTTATGGTTTACAGTTTACTGGAAAAGCTTCTCTCTGAGAAAATGGTTGAATCGCACTATACAGGTTAAGGATTTTTTTTTTTTTACCATGGGAAGGGTGTATGTACAGTGCATTATCGTAATTCTAGATTTATGAAATATGATGGTTGTCATCAGTTTATTATCTGTATATGCTTTGAAAAAGTAGAAAAAGACAAACAGACAAACAGACATAATGTCATGTCAGGTGAGGGGTAGGCACACTAGCTGGAGACAGCGTTAGAAGTAAACTGAAATTTAATAAAGAAAGTTCAAGTTCAAGATGTCGTGCCAGCTTCAGAAATCTCAACAGAGCTTAACTAGACAGATACACAGAACTCAGTGTTGTAGCTGGGTGACCATGCAAAGATTCTGTGGCTCAGCTGGACTTTTAAACCCATAAACACACGCACACAACCAATCACACGACAAAGACAATCAACTTGGTAACAGGTAGTAATCAAGTCAAACACAGGTGGACAGGTTGTTAGGTACCTAGCAACCCAGCTAAAGAGCTAATGAGCCCCACTTCTCATACCTGGGTTGCCTAGGTGCTAAACAACCACACACAACAAACCCTGACATCATAACTACAAGCCCAGAGTTATTTACTAATTAGTAAATAAGAGAAAAAACTGGGGAAAAAACTTCATCCATCCGTCCGACCGTCCATCCAACCGTCCATCCATCTGTCCATTCATCCATCCATCTGTCCATTCATCCATCCATCCATCCATTCATCCATCCACTGTGGAGCAGTTAAACTGCATTCTCTGGAGTTCCATCTGCTTTCTTTGGGACAAGTAGGAATGATTTCTGTGATCCAGATCCAATTATGCAGCAGTTGTTTCAAGATTCAAAGTTTTATTCTTCATATGTGCAAAGAACAGTGTACAACATACAATGGAATTCTTACTTGGATGTTTCTCCACAGACTGCATGGAATTAAATAGTGCAACATTACAATACAATAAATACAACAATAATCCAAACACAAAATACAACAATGTCAGTCCATCGCCTCATTTTCCTGGCTTGCAACCTGCATCTTGTTTCTCATGTTCATGTTCTAGTAATGGCCACTGAGACAGGTTTGTTTTCCTATAAAAATAAAAACCAGAGAAATGGATTAACATTCTCAAGTCTGGCCCATACTCTGAGGTAGCTCTCGGTCGAGGGGGGCTAGCCTCCACGACCGTGACACTTGCATTTCATACAAAGAGTGATATTAAGTAAGATCCTCGCAGACAGTGAAGCGACATGCTTCCATGCTTACGTGTCCCCTATCCAATTCATATCCGGTACTGTGAGTACTCAGGCTATTCGGAGCTACCCCTATCAATCCCAGTGTGTGCGAGTGAGAACGCGGACTCGTTTGGTGTGAGTCTCAACTCCTTTAGGAGCGTTCTCAGACTTAATAGCGTGGTTCACCAGCTCCCTCGTTCCATCCACATTGGGGCTCTTCCATCATGCAACAAGGTTGTGTCTTGGTCATTCATTTCTGCTCAAACGTGACAGATATAAAGTAAAAAATAAAGTTGTAGAGTGACTGAGTATGTGAGGGATGAATAAGAAAAGGAAAAAGTGAGTGAGTGAGACCCATGGGACTGTTTACACACACATCAGGAGGAGCGGGGAGTTGTGAGTAAGTGACAGTTGGAGCATGTGGACATTCTCTCTCTCTCTCTCGCTCTTATGTCTTATGTCTCCCTCCATGATTAAACAGGCATAATGGTACAGCTCCAACTGAAGATGATAGGAAACATGTAATTACACCATGAATCTGCAATGGGGGGCTGATTTTCAGAGGTGTGCCATCCCTATTTTTCCGTCAGCTTGGGTTCACTTGGAAAAAAAGTACCAATTATGCGATTAAAGCAGCCTGTACCATTGACCTTTTTGCATTTGCTCTGTATGCTATTACACTCAATCAAGAAAGGTCAGTGTGGAACGTGGTTCCAATGTAAAAACAACCGTTTTGTCTAAGCACTGTTTTGCTTCGACCCGAGTTAAAATGCATTATGCATCTCAATGTGCTCACACAGACCAAACCAAATTGCATTTATTTTGACATTTTGCTCACTCTGATGGAAAAGTGAGTCGATGGTTTGTAAGGTTTCTTGACGCTGCTGTTTAGAACCTTTTTCATGAAAGGAGGAGCCACCAGATTGACCTTGTCATGGGACTCCCAGGGTGAATTGCATTGTTTGATCATCAAAGCTTCTGATCTGCAGCTGGACAGCCACGCTGATCAATATTAAAAATGCTTGGCATTTAGAGTTCACTATCAGGACTTAACTTGCTGATGGTGCTACATTTCAACCCTACATTGTACTAACCTTACTACTGCAGTGTACAGAAAAGCTTCATTTAGAACAGTGGTTTATGCTGTCTCTATAAGGGCGTCGAATTTCTTGAAATTTCAAATACTCAAACAAAATTGAGCTCACAAGTTCAAGTTCAAGATGCGGTGCCAGCTCCACAAAACTCAGCAGAGCTTAACTAGACAGATACACAGAACCCAGTGTTGTAGCTGGGTGACCATGCAAAGATTCTGTGGCTCAGCTGGACTTTTAAACCCATAATTGCCCACTAACTTAATAACTGGTTGTGATCTCCTTTTGCACCACCTGTTGGGGGGACACCAACTGTAACTAAACACTAAAAGGAGCAACAGACCGCTCAGAAACAGAGTTAAGGTAGCTATTGTGCTTTGGATTGTTATATTGTAGTAAAAGACAATATAACATTCATGGCCCTGACATTCTATTGCAGGATCTGTAGGATACTGGTAGAAAGCATGGTTCTATTGTGGTTTCATCAGTCACAGCAATTCAGCCATTCCTTGAAGCAGCATGTTGGCACTACTGTGTGAGTTTCTCCAATAAAAGTGCTTCTTGGCATTATTCAAAAGGCCTGGGTTGTTTCTTCAGCGATATATATATATTGGGGAGCGGTAGCCTAGTGGTTAAGGCATTCACCCCGTGATTGGAAAGTCCAGGTTCGATTCCCAAGATCGCTAGGCACCTCTGACCCCACACACTGCTCCCCGGGCGCCGTGTTCCTGGCTGCCCCCTGCTTCACTTGGTGAATGGGCTAAATGCAGAGAACGAATTTCGTGCTGTTCGCACTGTGTGCTGTAGTGTGTTCACGTATGACAGAATGATCACTTTCATATATATGTGTATGTATATATATAATGTGAGGTTTGTACTAAAAGTTTTGCAAAATCTCTTTCTAATGACAACATCTAAAATGATAACCTCTAATCTTAGATGGCCACCTGTATTATTTTGTAGCTTCACAAATGAGACTTTTGGTAAAGTCTGTGGTGGTGGAGGTGGCGCAGTGGGTAAGATAATTGCCTCTAGACCAAGAGGTCATGGGTTTGAATCCTACCTCCAGCACACCACCAATGGGTCCCTGAGCAAGACCCTTAACCCCAAGTTGCTCCAGGGAGACTGTCTCCTGTAATTAGTGATTGGAAGTCGCTTTGGATAAAAGCGCCTGATAAATGCCGTAAAATGTAAAATGGTAAGCTTGTCACTCCTAGGAAGAAATGGCTGTCACTGTGTCCCTGAGGCTTTGAAATGACTTCGTGGCCCTTTTCAGGCTGTTATTTTTCCATGATGTTCCTTCTCATTTTTATACCGAATTTCTTTTAATTGTCATGTACTTCTGATTGAGCATCTTTTTGGCTAGCATATTTAGCTTTTAAAAAATCTATGGTACTTTTGCCTCATGTCATTCATTTTTAGATGATCATTTTCCCACTTCTTTTTCTTGATTAGAAGTACTTTAGAAGATTAGAAGTTTGCTTTTTGCTACTCTGTCTTTAAGATTGATATGTGTAAATATTAGTGTAGACACAGAAGCACTTCATAGTAGACTGAAAGAGTGAATAGTGAATACATTTTCACTTTAAGTGACATCACAAAAACAGTTGCTAAATTCATATGTATGGAAATTATAGGCTGGAGGGTAAACTGTTTTTTTTTATTGGTTTGTTTATGTTCCATTTCAATTTCCATTTTTGTATTTCAACAATACTGGCCCGTTATATTACCTGTCTGCAAATCTGTTAACAAAGAAGTCAGTGTCTCTGCAAAAGAGATGTTCCCATGTACCACAGAACCACATGTACCTTGGGGTTTTTAGATTCTGATCCTGGGGGAAATTGGTTTTAGTGCCTACATGTAATGTGAATTTGTCCATTGGGGCTTCAGTGTCCAAACCAGAAAAAAAACAACAACCAAGGATTTTCTTGTAGGAACTAAAACCCAGTTCACCGTTTTTGATAAATGTTGTATAAATAATTTGTAACATTGCACATTTTTTGGCAACAATCCTCAAACTCTTCTGTTTTTGATGTTGCCCCAGTTCTGGCTTCAGTTGTGAATTGTTTGGGTCTTGCCCCACCCAGAGTGCTACCAGATGGCTGAACAGTGTTTGATTGACACACAGCTCAGCAGATTTACGCACACAGAGGTGTGACCTCTGCGAGTCTCTGCTAGCTGTGCTTACCCACAAACCCCTTCTCTGCATCTTGCTTACGGCTGCAGATGTAGAAGTTATCCTTTAATCTGTCTAGTACTAGAACTTTTATTTCCTTTTTGGTTCACTGTGTTTCACACTACACTAAAAAAGACACCAGAAAAATGACTCAGATCAAGAAAGACGACTGAAAACACACTTTTATTTGCTGGTCAAGTGTATGGTTGCATATTTGGGCATATTTCTTCTCTAAAAGAAGATGCAATCAGGCATCAATCATAGAATACAACCTGCAGCTAAGTTGAATATTGTTCTCCCTTCTGCTGAACCCCATTGGATTCAACTTTCAAAAGGTTCTTTACACAAGTCCACCTCATTTACAAAAATAGCTATGGAAAAGAACCAGTCATTGAAAAGTTCTAACCAAAAGAGGTTATTTTATGTCATTTCACTAAATAGCCCTTTTTAGCACAAGGAGTGCAAACACACCGACTTTCAATTGAAATGGATTAAATATTGCATATGTGAAAGTGCACTTACGGTCCCTTCAATCATTTGTATGGTGGAGTGAGTAGTGTATGTTTTATAACAGCTGGAAGTGAAGGTAGAGATAAGTCTTCTTATTCCAGCTCAGTGTGTCTTGCTGTTCTCAGTGTTTGCCCACAGGCACTGTCTAGCAGGTCGATTTGTGCTGCCCAGGTTTAGTGAGAACAACACGATCGCAGCATGTCGCCTCCACGGGACAGCACACTGTGCTGTATCTGAAACCTAAGGGGAAATGGCTGGGAGGGGGTTAGTATTGATGACAGCAGAAAGAATTCAGACAGAGTACACAATTACAGCTGCACAGTCATTCGGTGTATACTCACGTACATGCGTGTGTGTGTCGGATGCATTTTGTTGGCTTTACACTCTGGGAAGAGCCTGCATATAGTTTTCTTGTCACTGAGTGGCAATGGCTGACAGGAGGGACCACGCTCGAGGAACTGCATCTGTATAAACCCACTGGAGTGCTTGTTCAGGTCCCCTTGCTTTTAAACACCTCTTTGCAGTCTGGATTGCGCATGTACACTTCATCGCATCTACAGGACACTGTGGAGTCTGTAAAACAGTGGTTTGTAAATTTCGAAGGGGTGAGATGGGTGGAGATCGCCCTGGGCAACAATAGGGTGGAAGATTGCATGAGCAGATTGATGACGAGTCCCCTGTTCATTTGTTTCTTCACAAAGTTCATAGCACATTTATTGTTACTTTGAGTCTGAGGCTGCAGCCGGAGATGTTTAGACTACCAATGGATCATCAGAGCTGCCTGGAGCTTTGACAAAAAGAATTATTAATGAGACATTGAAGTCTGGAGTGTGGATAAAGACATAGGGCCTGGGTTTTGCTCCAGACTCTTAGAGCTCTGATTGCATTCAGATTGGGTTGAGTTTCAACCACAAATCACAGCGGATCCATCTTTCCATTCACTGCGCAACCACCTATTAAATAAAAGCATGGTGATAATAATAATAGAGGTTACAGCATTCTTAGGGCCATTAACATCTTCAATGGAATTCACATCATGAGATTTATATGAGCAAACGAGAATGGCCGTGGTATTTATGAGATGAAACTAGCAAGCAAGCATAATTTACCCTGCACACTTAATCCCCAGTGGTGGGGCTGTGTAATAAGTGCGATGACAGTATGGGAAACAAACAGCATGCATTAATGTGTTGGAAATGATGGTCTTACAGAGAGAGAGAGAATTCATGATAATGTTGAATAGGGAGACACTCAGTGGTGGAGTCTTACATTTGTTCAGGAAACACATGGCACAATTCTGTGGCAGAGCAGAAATTAGTTAACTTACGTTCTGCATGAAATCTAATACAAAACACATTTTTGCAATCTGTATTTAATATATGTAGAAATGTATTTCTAACATTTATCATCTCTTCACTCATTGATCATATAACAGTGTTGTTAATATTATGCATGGAAATATGCACAGAAAATGTATAAATTGTGAAAAGACTGTGTGGAGCAAAAATTCATTTTACTTTCCATGCCACTAGAGGGCAGTAGCATTTGCCCACAGTCATTGCCTCCCAGAGAAGAAATTATAACATAAAGTATGAAAATATAACATAAAGACCTAAAAATTGTTAGATGCAGTCTCAGTTGTCCATGTGTAGTGGTAATTATTTGGTTTAGGTTACAGAACAATGTGTCATCTCTATGCTGCTTTGTGGAACCTCCCAATTTTGGAGTTACTAAATGATCAGACAGAAAAATTGAGTAATAGATATATTTATGATTTTACTCCTTAAAGAGCCTTCAGTCAATGCTGCTGTGGGTAATCAGGAAGGTTTGAAGATTATCAGCAAGCCAAAAATCAGAATTCTCTGCATAAATCGGGTAAATCCAGGTCTGCTAGTGGCACCACTGGCGGCATCCTTGAGCAAGGTACCCACACACTGATCCATGGGTGCCCCCCATTTATGGCTGCCCACTGCTTCACTTTGTGAATGGGTTAAATGCAGAGAAATAATTGATTATTTTCACACTGTGTGCTGCGTTGTGTTCAAGTGTGACTATAAGGGGCCACTTTACTTTGAAAGGCTGACAGAAACTTAGTATTAGTCTGTTATATTAGTTAGCATTAGTTTGTAGATAAACTGGCATGGCAGAATTCAGTTTTCTCCAGTTGTCATGATATCACTATGTGTCCACCTGTTGTGTCTTACTATTATGAACAACAGGCAATGTTAATGATAAAAAATCTGATTTCTTAAACTCAAGGTCAATTAACTGATATGTTGTTATGAAAGCTATTAGCTAGTAATAAGCCAGTTTCTAGATAGTATTTATTTATTTTTTAAATCAGAGACCATGCAGTCAGGTTGGGTGGGCTGGTCTGCATCCTGTAAAGGAGTAATACATGGTTCAGCTGGTTAAGTAGGCAGATCATGCTGTTAGACCTGATTGTGATTCGTTAGAGCAAATTGAGAAGCTTGATCAAGTTTTATTCAGTAGGAGTTCCACAATGTGATACACCACTTTATTTTCATTCTGATTGCTTTTTGCTACCTCTGCATGGTAAAGGGAGGGCACAATGTTCAGGGCACCTTTATTGTTTTTGTTGTGTAAAGTGCTTTTTGTGCTACCGGTGAAAGGGGAGATGTGCTTGGGAGATGTGCAAGAGAAGAGAGACATAAAGTAGTGGAGAAAGACATAAGGCTGGAGAGAGAGAGAGAGAGAGAGAGAGAGAGAGAGAGAGAGAGAGCGAGAGAGCAATGGAGAGGTGGAGGACAGATACAGGTTGTGAGGGGGGGCATTGGTGATGCGGATAAGGGTCCTTCACTTCATAAATTACACACAGGACCAACACATAAAGCAAGTGACGAACAGTCCCTGCCTGTATGTTCTGGTTGAGAAATGAACTTTTATCTGCTCATGCTTTTTTTTTCCAGAGACCACTTTTCCCTCTGACCAGTGGCTTTATTGTTAGTTTTATGCTGGCTGAAGGTGATCACCCTGTTTTAGGGAGATGTAGACTTTACCCCCTGTTTAATGCATTTAATTGTACTATTTTTGAAAACATTTTCATTAAGTTTTGCAGCTTTCTTATTTCGGTTTGTTCCGTAATCAGAATGCACATTATTAATGTGGAAGTTAGGTGTCCATTTGGAACAAGGAGGCACAGGCTCACAGTGGGTAATAATGCAAAAGACAGATAAACCCTATGGACAGGTCACCAGTTCACTGCACGGCTGACATATTCATCACTCTCTCAGTTTAGCTTCTCCAGTTCACCTGAAAAAAACTGGAGCATCCAGCCGAGGCCTTCTCGCTGTGAAGCAACAGCATGACCCATTGCACCACTATGCCACACTACAGTAATTTCAGTTAATTATTTCTAATTTTTAAAATATCTACATAATTTTATGAACTATATCGTAAATACTTGTTGCAGTGAGTATGATTATTCAGATTATGACTCTTCAGAATTGTCACTTTTTTGTAAATGTAATGATTGAAACTATAGGAACTTAGAGATTACCAGTGCATCAATGTTTTTATTATTTGAAAGACTGAGACTCTCATTTTGATGAGTGCATAGTTGATTGAAAGTTATGAAATTGATTATAAACAATTCTTACATTCCAAAATCAACGCAGCTACCTTCAGTGCAATGCATCATGATGCATCAATGCATTTTTACACCTCTACAGCGCAGTCATGTGGAGTCAGTGTGCACTGCGTCAAAATGTTGCGGTATATTATTTACAGGATTTAAGTTGTCCGTTGCATTCTCTTACTCCAAGAATACATCCATCTCCCCAGTGTTCTTCCTGTAATATGGGTGGTAGAAGAGCCGCTGCTGCTCAGTCAAAGCCTGCTCCCCAGAGACGCATCACAGTGTACATTAAGTGCTCTGCCAGCTCCCAGTCTCCACATCCTCGCCGAGCAGCTTTTGTTTGATGGGGGCCGTCAAGGAGACCACACAACAGCACACTTTGGGATGAATGATGGCAAATTGAATTTCTTCACTATTTGCAGCATGCCCTTGCTTTAAATGGACGCTTATTGATGCCCCACACCAGCCGGTCTCAAATGACTAGACGTCAGACTGGATCCATAATATCAATCAGCACCTCTATGCAAGCGTTTTGTGCAAATTAACAATACAGTAAGAATTTATGACATAGAACAGAACATTTTGGCTCCTGTGTGGATAGTTTTAATTCACATTGCATTGCAGTAGACTGTAATTGGATTTTGCTTCCATTGGAAGTCCTTTGCCAATGGAGCATGTAGATATTCTGTGGGGATTTTCAGTGGTTTGACACCTGAAAGAAAAAAATAGCTGTCCATCTGCCCCTGTCCATTCTGTGTTGATTTAACCACATTTTCATTAATCAGTAATAGTATGCAAGCAGTCAACATGAGTAATGCACAACATTAAGATTCCTTAATGCTATTGATCTTTTTGATTTACAGCTCAAAAATCCCACATTTAGGTTTGCCGTTTGTAAATATTGCCACTCAAAGACTTGATTTGGACCCGAGCACAATGACTTGAAACTTGACTTGGACTTGAAAGTGACAGCAGTCACTTTCAATCACTTAATAAGCTGGCATTGTGTTTTGTTCATAATAATCCAGCCTTTAAACTCTGAACAGATGTGGAATTGAAGAAAGAAAACAGGCCTCATGGCAGTCAAAGCATGGCACTCCTAGAGTATAAATGCACTCCATGCATTTCCTAGAGTAAACAAACCTGCATACATTTATTAGGGGACTTTCAGGCAACGCTCAAATGCACACTGACCAGTCAGGAATACTCAAAAAAAAATTTTTTCTAAGAGCATTTTCTCCTGCTGAGAGATGATTCTGTGTCCAGGCAACTATCAATGATTGCTTGCAAGAAAAAATTATTTGAGGAGGAGGGGAAAAAAGACGTATTGCAGGCGTGTCTAAACCATCCGTGTACTGATAGTGTGATACGATGTGTGTGTTTCTAATTTACTTTAAAATCCATGTGTTCTTTTTCTGATGCCATGGCACTTTCATGAATTTGATAGCATTATTATAAGTTGTAGACTGTATCTGAGAAAGAGCCATCCAGCAAAGCACGCCTGACACAGCGGCGGTATTTAGCCATGGTGTGGGAAGCCATTACCTTGGCACAGAACAGACAGCTTTATTTAATCAGCAGCCTGCCAGCTCCATTCCCTTCCCAGACTGGCACAGCAGGTGCCTGCTCCTCCAGTCTGTGACGGATGGCACGTGCCACCCAATTTGATACAATCTGCTGAGCCGGAGATGTTCGCCAAGACACTGCTCTGAACCGCTAAGACCTAGGTCACAGTGTAATGGGCCTAATCACTTCACACTGTTGTTCTAAGTGAAGGGTCAAGTCAGCTGAAACAGTGAAGATACCCTCTATTGCACCAGTAGCTACGGTTTGTATTCTTCAATTCTAAGTAGCCCTTGAAGACTGAACTGGAAGTGTAGTTCATGGTGAACTAAGAAATGACCTATTAGAGTCTGGGCAACCTGACCACAGCAGAAAGTTTTCAACAAGGGCTTTGATTTAATGAAAAAAAACTCAGTTCAGTCAGGCCTGAGTGCAGTGAGGCATAATTCAGTAAAAGTACTACATAATTTTAAAAAGATACAAAGTAATATTTAAAATACAACTTGATAGCATCTGACAAATAAAATGCATTAAATAAGACAAAGAAAATGAATGCAATGCTCCATGTGCTGTGAGTGGTCAGGTCACGATTATTACAGGAATGGCTGTGTATTCAACATTGGAACCAGGAGTGTGATAGACCCAGGTTTTGTAGTTTTATTATTACTTGTTATCCACTGTGTCTGTGATGACAATGAATAAGTATCTAAGATCTTTGATGTTTGAAAAGGCTATTAGGTAGTTAACTGACTGACCCTGAATTCAGATGTCCATGTTTCTGACAAACCCTAATTAAGATAAGATCTTACATAACACTAGAGTCAGCACAAATACTGCCAGCTATAATTCTCTGGATATTCTCTGGGTATCTACCATTACAATTACTTCAGTAGCTGTAATAGTTATAAAACGAGTATTAAATGGTAATGGTTATAAATTAGAAGTAGCAGCTAACATTAATCAATAAAGCTGGTAAAGTAAATAAAATGGTTTAATGATTCAGAAAGTCATCATTCAGAAATGTCTGGAGTAAAAAATGTGTAGTAAACTGTTCACAACAAAGAGGAACGATCACCCCCCCTCCCAAAAAAAAACAACAAAAAAACCAAACAAAAAAAAACAGTAGTCCTTCAGAAATATTCTTGCATCACACAGCTCTAAGTGCCAGGAGAAGTTTGCACCACCACTTGGAATTTACCTTAACTGTACCATAACTGTATGGCGGAACTACATACAACTTTGTGTGCCACATAAAATAATAAATGCATATTAAAGCATACATAAACCTGTTTTAAAGTTTCATTCCCTTTCCATTTAACTCAAACTTCGATTTACACTGTGTGGCACCTTTGCTACCACTAGATGGCAAACCTGTATCTAGAAATGGGGATAAGTCAAAGTCAAAGTCAACTTTATTGTCATCTCTGCTATATACTGTACAGGTACAAAGAGAGACGAGACGACGTGGCTACTGTTATAACAGTGCAAAGAACAAATAGGCACATAGAATAAAAAATAGATAGGAACGGTATATATATCAAATATATATACACACATTTAAGACAAGACAGGGGGTGTTAAAAATAGTTTGGCACTAAAGATAAAAACTAAGATAATAATGGGTCCAAGTTGTGCAGAATTAAGTTTAAGGTGCAGCAAACCTAAACAGTTACTTGTGTAGAATTGTCAGGAGGATGTTAGTGCTCTTAACCAAGAGAGAAGGAATTTCTCAGGCTACAAGTAAAGTTGGCATTGGAACTCTGGCCCTACTCCTGGTCAGAAGTTAGTACATGCAGAATTTATAGATAGTATATGTATGACTGTAATGCCTGTTACTTATTTTTATATGAAGGTCCAGAGAGTAAAACTTCAGATATGCATTCTGACTCTTCCTTCTCTTTTTCCTCCTGCACTACATGCCAGTTCTAAGAAAAGAAGCACACGATGTCAGGAAAGCAGGTGTGTCAAAGAAGTGTGCCTAAGTTTCCAGGACATTACATAACATTATGTAGGGGCGCACCCAGCACAGGGGTGCTATTGCCTAACAGCATGATGATAGTTGTGCACGCATCCTTCACGTGAGTACTCCAGTGGAAAAAAACCCTGCGTGCCTGTCATTGAGTAGGAGCTTGAAGGGGCTTGAAGACTTGAAGGGGCTGATGTCCTATTAGCAAAGTTTACTGTAGTAATAGTAGTAATAGTGGACTGTATGTAGACATTTCCATTTTATTTATTCTAATTTTGTCTACAATATTTAGAACTTTAAATATATTTAGTTTTCTATCAAAATGTTCTTGTGTGATAATGTTCTTGTGTGAAAGTGTTTGTAGTAAAAGCTGTTTTTCACAGAAATTCATTGCAGCCAGCTTTGTTTTTGATGTTTATTTGTGAGTAAAGTTCAAATCTCACCTCATCATTCCTCCCAGTGATTATTTCCAGGATAAACTGAGATGCCTCCAAGCTGGCTTCTTAAAACTGACTCTTGGAAAGGAACGGATCGCCAAGATCCAGATCCCCTCAAAGAGCCGTAAATCCCATCACTAGGATCTGGCAACCCGAGGGCTGTCTGATCTTCCAGTACAAGTCCACCTGTGAGTATTTCTGGTACTAATGAACCTTGAGTGTCTGCGTTGTGTGATTGGTGGATTGTGTGGGTGTGTGTGTTTAAATCCCAGCTGATCCGGAGAAGCTTTGTGTGGACACTGGAACTGTAGGTCTGACGGTGGCTGGGAGATTGTGTGGGCAAGCAGAGACAGAAGACCAAGAGACACTGAGAACCCTGAGCGAGAAACCACATCCTGACTCTGCAGTGCAGTGAGTCGAATCAGCATTGCGAGAAAGACTAACTGAGGTTGTGTTTTACAGGCTGAGGCTGATTAAGCACGCAGAGTGGAGAAGGATCTGTGTCTGTGTGCTCTGGGTTTGGAAGAGGTCGGTCTCATGTCAGCTGCCCTGCACCAGAGACAGTGCAACCAGGACGCAGCAAGCAAAGACATTGTATGCAAAGACGGAGTCCTGGAAGTTGCCTGGAATGAGTTTATGTTGTGAGAAAACGTACAAGCAGAGACGTCACAAGAAGTCTTGGAGACTTGATTTGTTTTCATTTTGTGTTGGACTTTATTAAAGTACTGCTGAAGCATTTAACCCATTCATGTCTGTGCATCCTTTACCACCCCAGGCGTTACAGCTTGCATGTAAATGTAAAAAAGAAACATAATGATCATTATTTAATGCCATTTAATGCACAATAATACAACTGGTCATATTTTCAGTGCAATTATGACATTTTCTTTAAAACAACTGATGTTATCATCTAGTGTATTTTCACTGCGAAAAGCCTTTAGTTAATTGACAACTGGAGAATTAGCAAGTACAACGTATTACCTTTATTCACAGTAATGGATAATGGATTTGTTACCAGTGTATAAACATAGCTTTATGCACATATTACCAGCCTGTAAAATCACAAGAATTGTGCGTCTCAGGTGTGAAGGCCAATCCAGATCTTATATTCTTTAAAAAAAAACTAGCTTATACATATGACTTACAAAAGTATTATTGAACTTGATTCTGATTAGCTAGATCAAGCTTTAAAATGGAACTGAATTTGGCATTAAGTTAGAACTTGGATACCGGTTTGATGACCTCTGACCTCACCAACTCTTCACCTTCACTGACTTTATGAAGACTTAAGCCCACACAGGGAGAAGCAGTCTTAATGAACTCCTGTCCTATAGCTGCTGTTCCCCTGGCACTGAGGTAGGGCTCACTAATGTGCTGAATGTTAAGATGTTAGGGGTGCATCTGCTTGTTGGAGATCAAAGTACAACATAAGCTTGTCGAAGCCCATGGACGGAGTGCCCTGGCAAGCCAGAAGCAGGCTCATGCAGGCAGTAATTACTGTCAGGCATGGCCTTTTTGAGACTTGCTGACATGCAGTTTTTCCACCACTGACAAATTAGAAGATGCATGCTTTGAGAAAACAAATAACTAAAAAAATATTTTCAATAAATGGACCCATATTCATTCATGCTCGACTTTCCTAAGCAATGGGGAATATTTTCCATTTCAAATAAGTGAAAATGTCAACAATTTAGCTCATTTTTTCCAAGTCACTAAAGTTAATTGGTGCTTTCTAAATCTTAAACGCACCGTATCACGTTCTCACATTTGCATTCTCACTTGCATACACTTGTAGCCCTGCTAGGATCTTCGCTTTTTGGTTACACAGGGAGTCCTGCTGGATCTGATGGAACCATTGCATTTTGGGGCTTTTAGTCTAACATATATAACCTTTTTATTAAAATTCTAAGCAGATGTTTACTTCATCCCATTTGCAAGTAATATAAACAACACATGTTAAATATGTGCCCTTTACCTGTGTTAAATCATATTTATGAATAGAAATGCCACTAATTTTTGTTTGTATTTTGATTAAAATATTTATGTTCCTCACAGAAAATGAGCCATGGCTATTAAATTTCAGTTTGAAGAAATAATTATTTGTATAATTTTTCTTAAGCGAAAAACTGAAAATGGGTTCCACAGACCTGAAGACCTTTTAAGGGTTAATAATGCATTTATCATGCATTATAACGCACAGACAATACAATCTGTATAATCAAAATTTAGTCAAAATCATGATGCTTTCACCACTAAAACTCAGACAGAACATGGTGGGGAATAGTGGACATCTGAGCAAAACCATGAATAAAACCCAGGCCAGATTTGTCTCACTGCAAGCAACAGCGGGTGAGAACAAGCAAGACACACAAGATAACAAAAGGCTAATCACTTCTCTGACCGGGAAACTCGCCGAGATGGAAGACAGGAGATCCAATTTGAGACCAGTGGGCTTAGTTGAGTCTGCAGAGGGCTTGGATGCCTTTGGACTCCTCTAAATACACCTGCTGCGACGGATTCCTTTTCTGGCCAGCCGTGAAACTGAAAGGGCATACAGCCTGTACAGCAAAAACGAGAGAAAGAGGAACTACCTGCATAAGCCTTTCTGAAGGGGGCCAAGGGGTATATGCCATCATCTACAATCAGCAAACTCTACTCTATTTCCCTGATCACAACTAGCAGAAAACTTTCATGTTCTAAACACTTTTCTCAAAATTCCAGCTGAGCTCAAACTATTCTTCTGACACAACACCCACAAATTCACCAGAGGAATCAAAACAGTTTTACAATATCCTCATCACCACTGTCCTCTATTTCAACAGACTTGTTTAATGCAATAGTTTCTGAATATTGAAGACAACTGTGCTGTGCAAGTCTGTGAAGCACCCAATAACCAGTCATGTCGTCTTCTCAATAAATGACAGTAAAAGACTTAGAAAACATGGGCAGTATTTAGTAAGGAGGACATTATCCTTTAGCATGCAGCAACATTGAACTAAGTAAGCCTGGGAAGAGCCTGCAGGGGTTACCAGGGGTTTGAGCGGAATTTGCATGGCTTCTTAATGAGTAATGACTCATTAATAGCAGTAATGGGAATAACGGCGCTAAAGTAACAGCATTAATGAAAAAATAAATTGTAACATGGATGTTGATATCAGCCCAAACCCAGGTGCTAATGTGAGCTCTGCTAACGAAGGAGGGGACGGAGCCTCGCCATCAAAGCAGCCTAAGCTTGATTTTTTTATGCCCCACAAAAAGCTGCTGTGACACAGACTGCACT
>JBBPDH010000136.1:7200682-7211673 GCA_037974565.1 Clupeocharax schoutedeni
TCGTGGAATTCTTAAGCACTGATGTACGTCACTCTGGATAAGAGCGTCAGCTAAATGCCGTAAATGTAAATGTAAATTTCCATATTAAAGTAAATGTTTTTGAATGTGACATCCTTAAAGTCACTGTTGGTGTAATGATTAGGTGTTCCAATACCTTTGTTCATATATTGTATGTTATGCTTGTGTCTCACTTCACACCCAGAATATACATTATAACGGTTCTATAGCAGTCCCCTTTAGATTCGATTAATGGCCTGTTAATAGACGGTTCTTAAGTGAAATACTGCATTCACAGGTTCACTGAGGAGCCAAAGGTGGTTCTTCTATGACATCACTCACAAAGAATTGTTTTTAGGATTGACACGAGACAGGTGAACAAAATATAATTACCGAAGAAGAACATCAAACTTGTCTAATGATTTAATTGACACTGCTTTAGCAAAGTTGAATAATTTTTTTGCCAAAAGGGTTCTTTGGCATCTATGTTAAGAGTAAATTGTAATCACAGAATCACAGTTCAGTTATTCAGTTCCAAGCAGGTGATATAGATTTGACACCGAGACGACTGAGCCATGTCCAATGTTCGGAGATAACTTTGAAACACAATATGTCTGAATCAGCTAGCTCCTAATTAAATTACTGTCAATTGCTGCCTATGCTAATTCAGTCACAGATCACTAATGTTGAGGTCAGTGCTGTTTACAGAAGAAAACAAGAGCCTTAATGATGTATCCACCCTGCCATAACGTCCTCCCATAACCTTCCAGTGGTGATTTGGTATAATGGGGTCATATCTAATGTTTTTTGTATGCTTGTATACATACTGCAGGGCACAATTAAATCTTTTCAAAACAACATCCTTAACCAGACTGAACATCCATTGAAGGAGCTTGTGGCCAAAGGGATTTCATAATAATAATAAAAAAAATTAAAATAAAAAAATAAAAAAATAACAATAATAATAATGACACAGAGTCCGGCAAAACTATTCACCCCTCTTAGCATTCTCTCTATTTTGTTATCTTACAACCAGGAATTTAAATGAATTTTCAATAAGATTTTAAGTGATGGATTACTACAGATTAATGAAGTTAAAAGGGGAAAAACTGAAAAGTGGTGTGTATACATGTTTTCACCCCCTTAGCTTTGAAGCCCCAACCACTACATTCAAAAGCCACATAATTAGTTAAATAAAATCCACCTGTGAGAAATCTAAGTGTCAAATGATCTCAGTCTATATACATTTGTTCTGGTAGCCCCAAGAGTCAACACTGGTGTAACACCACTAAGTAAGGGCTGCCATCAAGCAAGTGACAGCACGAAGACCGAGGAACTCTCCACACAGGCCAGAGACGTACAGAGAAGTTGTGAGAAGTACAGCTCACATATTACAAACCCTGAACACCCCAAAGAGCACCATTTAATCCCTTATTAGAAAATGGAAAGATTATGGCACCACAGCAAACCTGCCAAGAGTGGGTTATTCACCAAAACTCACAGACCGGGAAAGAAGGGCATTAACCAATGGGCCAAAGATAACCCCGAAGGAGCCGGGCGGCTCTACCGCAGAGATGGGAGTATCTGTCCATAGGACCAATATAAGCCCTACACTGCTGGGCTTCATGGAAGAGTGGTCAAGAAAATAAGGCAGACCATTTGAAATTTGGCAGAAGGTGTATCCCCAAACATGTGGAAGAAGTTGCTGTGGTCAGATAAGATTAAAATGGAACTTTTTGGCCATCAAGGACAGCACTATCTCTGGCACAAACCTAACACCTCTCATCATGCTGAGAACACCATCCTCACAGTGAAGTATTGTAGCAGCATCATGCAGTGGGGATGCTTTTCATTGACAGTGACTGGGAAACTGGTCAGAATTGAAGGAAAGATGGATGGCATAAAATATAAAGAAATTCTTGAGGGAAATCTGTTTGAGTCTTCCAGAGATTTGAGTACACAAGCGGTGTCCATTCAACTTGAAGGAGCTGGAGCTGTTTTGCCATGAAGAATGGGCGAAAATACTGTTGTCTAGATGTGACAAGCTTGTGGAGATGTATGTGAAGAGACTTGTTGCTGTAATCACTGCAGAAGGTGGCTTTACAAAGTATTGATTCTGGGAGGGGTGAATAGTTATGCACATAAAAATATGTATTTATATTTACCTTATTTCTTGTTTGTTAATATAAAATGAATTTGCATCTGCAAAGAGGGCGCTGTATTGTGTAAAATAAAAGGTACAAACCCCCAAAATTCCTTTTAAATTCCAGGTTGTAAGGGAATAACAAAAATTCTAAATTCCAGGTTGTAAGAGAGAATGCCAAGGGGGGGAATACTTTGCAAGGCACTGAAGGTTCAAAGACAAGTGTTTTTTTTCCTTTGCCACAAAATGAGCATTTAAAAGTTCCTTGTGAAGAGTGGTGAAAAGCTTTCTGAAAATTTGAACACAGCAGGAGTCAATATGAGAAATGACTGAACTCTGACAGATCATTTATTACACATTTTGGGGTGAAATATCGTATTCCTGTCTAGACTCCAAAGTATATTCTTTTCATTTTGGGAGTGCAATTTGCTGAGAAATAAGGCGTTTCAGAGCAGTGTTACTCACTAAAGACATTGTAAGTGGTAAACAATGTGTTTCTGGTCAGGTAAACAGGCAATCAGCCCACCATACTGTCAGGAGCTGTCACATCAACCAATTTCTTCATCACATTTAATTTCTGTGTCCTATTTTATTCACCTACTTCAACTGTAGCGAAGCTTTCATCGCATGGCAAGCACATGGATTGTCTCCTCGTGCTTATAATTAACGGTGACATGTTGTGGATTTTCATTACAGTGAAACTTGAAGAGTAGCTATAAAGTGTGCCGTATTTATATTTTGACTGTGTGGGCAGCACTTGATAGCCCTGACTCTGTATGGAACCTGATGCCAGCACAGGGACCCTGTTGGGCTGGAGGCATCAGCCCACGGCAGGCAGCCAAAATCCATCTGCACAGAAAGACTTCCATTTGTCTTCCTATTCAACTCGACACATTTCATCAAAACCAATGCACTCTCACCTTTTGTTGCAATGGAGGGGAAGCACGTGTCAATATCAGTGACAGCTATTTATGTGCGGCAAAGGTTTTTATTGGGTTTTGAAACACGAGACATTAGAATATAGACTTGTGCACAAATAAATATGAAAGGCTTTGGAAGTTGGATGGAACTGCAGAGTAAATGTAAAATGTTATTGGCTAGTGGAGATCATATATTTGCCCAGGGGAAGAGAAGATACACTCCAGAGACATTGAAAATGGGCTCATAAGGTTACAGGTCAGCTGCTGTATAAGCAGTCGTGCAAGGATGAGGCCATAAAATCTGTGTTTTTACAGAGCCATGCATACAGCCATTTGTGTTTACATGTCTGTAGCCTAGGGCTAAATTGGCACTTGCTGGCCATGTCTTCCTCCCATTCCTTTATATACATTATTCACCCGGCAGCATGGTGTGACTGAGCTCACAGTCAGTACTGACTGCGATCAGGACATAATCTTCATGGGAAAATCAACAGACAAACTCTCTCAAATGTCAGAAATAGTACACGCTTTATAATATTCAAACTTTTCGAACAAATATTCTTATAATGGTTCAAACTTAGCTCGGTCATTAAGCAATACCTCTCTTGTGTCAATCAAATTCTCCAGAGGCAGAATCCAGCGTTTCTTTTTGCCATGGTGGTGGCTTGGGTTAAGACCATGAAATCTGGCACCATTAAAGTACTGAAGGTGACTTTTTCATATTTTCTCTATTTCATTCCGATGTGCTTAGCATGGAGCTGATAAAAGGTCATTTCTAGATGGAATGCATGAACACTTCTATCCAAGATTATTGGGGAATTTAATGAAAATAACCTTTGTGTTCTTCTGCTTTGGGCCTTAGATTAAGAAGTGAAATAAGTCATCCATGCGTGTGACAGAGTGTAAGGGAATGTCTATAGAAAGGCCTACTGAATTCAAGCAAATATTCAAGCTAATTGAGTTTGTGTCTCTAGATAGATGCAGGTAGTGGCCTGTGTAACCCTGGCCTGTTGCCATCACTGACCATGATTGACTTCAATTATTGGCTCAGAGGATTAAGTTGACCCGGGGTGAAAGTAAATCGTCTTGGTTTGCATACATAAATCAGTGGTTATCAATCCTTTATCGAAGATTTATCTAGCTGTGCAGCATCTTTTTGAATGCTGCAGCAGAATTTTACTCAGTGGAGGCTTAAAGGGAGTGTACAAGACTTTAAACAAAGTTTGCAAACCACAGGATAGTATGTTACATTTGCATTTACGGCATTTAGCAGACACTTTCATCCAAAACGACGTCCATCCCTAACTACAGGGGACAGTCTCCCTGGAGCAACTTCAGTTAAGGGTCATGCCCAGGAACCTAGTGGTTATGCTGAATGTAGGGTTCAAACCCTACAATCACCTCTTGGTCCAGAGGCAAGTTTGCCACCATTAAGTCCACCACCACATTTCAATTAAATTCAATTCAATTTTATTTATATAGCACTTTTAACAATGGTCATTGTCGCAAAGCAGCTTTACAAAATGAAATAAATGTGAAATAAATGTGTGTGTATTAATTTGTGTGAATGAAATGCCAAGAGTGACGGCGACAGTGGCAAGGAAAAACTCCCTAAACCTTGAGAGGAACCAGACTCAATCAGGGAACCCATCCTCATTTGGGTGATAACAGATACAGATTATAGAACATCATGTGTGATCTGCAGCTGAAGGTTCAATATAACAGAAGTTCTTTAAGTTAACATGAAGTCCAGATCAGCATAGGGATGAGTCAGCAGGTGCAAAGGGTAGATGGGGTCTGAATCCTGGAAGCACGGGGGCAGCATGTGCCTGATACTGCTGCTGACTGCCGTTCAAGAATAGATTATTATACTTAACTCTGTTATGATCTTCCATTTTCTAAGAAAACACGCTAATTGGTAGCATATGTTCTTGCTTTGGGTATACATTTCTCAACTGACATGGAAACATCCTTTGAATTTCAGAATCCAGTTTTGTGTCCTGCCAAAAATAAAATGTAACTAAAGGTAAGGGAACTGTTCTAACTCATAGGCAGGTTTGGATATGTCCAATGTTTCTCCTATATTCATACACTGAAAATACCTTGCAATATTATTATTAACCAGTTCATACTTTTATCGGTTTAATAAATGCATTAAATATAATTGAACATTTCCATGATTTTACTGTGGGCCTTCTGAACTGTGCAGAATTTTATGCCTACTGTCAAATGAGGTTTAGGTTCTGCAGGTTGCCATTATGATTGTTTTTTCAAGCGAATCTTACTTTCCATAAAAGCACTAAAAGAAACAGAGAGGAATTCACAGGATCTTTTTGGGCAGAAACTACAAACAGCAGGGTAAGCTGTAGGCTGAAGTCGAGGTGCATTTAAAAGAAACTCTGACCTCACGTATGTCTTGTCTTATTATGTGTCTAGTATCTGTATTGTAATCTTGTTATCTAAGCCAACTGTTGCTTTTTCTGAGCTTACCAGCTTGACCACAGATCAAATCAAAAACATAAGAGAAAATGGGAGATGAACTGGGGGTGCAGTAATGCCTGCATTAACTGATGAAAGTCCAGAGGGGGTCTCTTCAATTTAAGCTGAACAGCAGGAGGAGATTCTGCCATAATACTGCGAGGGGATTTGGTAGTCAAATGTGGCTTGGAGAGTGCTCACACTGCTATTACATCTGGCTAAAATGTGTCTCAGACCACCTCCTGAAATGGATTGAGCAATTATATATATATGTATATATATATATATATATATATATATATATAATTTGTTGAACACATCTTGGGTGTATTAACGCTTGCGTTTATGTGAATTTGCCCTATGTGGAATGACCAGGCCTAATTGGGGTCACTGTTTCATGTACACTTTTGGAACAGAGAATTTTGATGTGTTCCAGTGAATTTAAAAGAATCAAATTTTTATTTATATTTAAATATATTCATGACTTAAAGGAATCTAGTGATATTTGTTTACTAAATCCTTTATTTTGTTCAATTAATATCTTTATGACAGCATCTGTACTGCTTTGCGACTGGTAACACCTGCAATTTTAGAGGTTTAGTACTTTGGGTGAAAAATACATCAGAAACAGAAAAATACCATCTAAAAAATCACTGCAGTTCTAGTACGGAGTAAGTGCTTATGTTCTTTGACCTGCTACTGATTCTTCTCAAGTTGTTTTTGTGAAGGTACTTCAACTACTACTTGAGTCATTTTTCACAAAAATAGAAGTACTTTAATTTACGAATGACTACTGTAAACATCTCTGCTATTAGATTTGTGATGACTTTAGGTTTTTAGGTTTGGTTTCTGAACAAGGTTAAGAACATTTTTAGCGTGGATTTTTTTTTAATTGAATGATTTGACAAAAGGAGAATGTCTGTTCCTGCTCATATGTTTGAAAGTTTGAAGCTAAACTGTTTGACTTTGTTAGATCGTATTCTGTATATACTGAAACAAAAGGGCAGAATGAGAAGTCTAGATTAAAAGGCAGATTTACTAAATAACATGGTATATCTGGCTGAACTGCATTCAAATATGTTGTAAAATATTCAATATATGCACATCTGTGACAGCCTGATAGCATTAATATGCCGAGACTATGTGTTGATAAGTAAGTTTTTTAAATGTACCAGCAGACAACACGTTTCCTTCATAACAAAGATGAAAATATAGGGTAAATCAGGCTAAAAGATTACTATCAGGCTAAATGATTCCTTTTTCTTTGAAAAATAAGGAATGAAGCATGACAAGTGATCTCCCCTTTAAGCATGTGATTATGCTTTTTATTCCATGTATGTGAAAGAAAACGTTATTTGTATGTGTTTTGGACTGAAGTATTTAATTTTTAATGATTTAAATAGCAACGATGGTGTTACTAGTTTGTCTTATATGCGAATGTCTATTTTTGTTAACATCTGCCTTAATCAGTGTGAAACAGAGTATGAGAAAACAGAGTATGAGAATGTGTCACACCATTAGTTTAATGAGAACACAAGAAATCCCATATTGGCAGCGATGGAAATCAGCATCATTGCTGCGGTGGTAATTCGTATTTTTTCTGAAAAGTTTATGAAATGAAAGCAATATTCAGTGAAGAATGACTGTTCCTGTCCTCCTTCAGCAGTCTAACAATTGCAACATATTTAAAAGCATACTGGTGCAGTGAATCATATTGCAATTGTTAATGATTATATTATGAATTGTTTATTGAATAGATTATGTATTTCCTAACATTTTGTGTTAAATGATATTTTATAGCTATGAGCATTTTGAGCAGGGGTGTCAAACTCCAGTCTTGGAAAGCTGTGGTCCAGCACGTTTTTGGTGATCTCCCTGCTCAGAGACACCTGGTTCACCTCGCCAGTTAATTACCAGGTTTAGTGAATGTGTTTGAGTTGGAGAACCATCAAACTGTGCTGGACATCAGCCCTCCATGACCGGAGTTTAGAGCATAACCTGTGATAAAATTAAAGTGACGGAAAGCCTCTCATGGACTTTTGCTGTAATAGCCGTTATTATGACTTGGCAATAAATGGCCTTATTATCCAGTTATTAACCGTAAGATGTATTTTTGGTAACTATGGTGACTGCTATGAAACTAATATAGTGTTATAGTAAAGAAATAAAATATAGGTTTATAGGCTGAGTATGTAACATGTTGGACTGAGAAGTTCCCAAAAGTATTCCAAAATGTTAAAGCAACTACTTCTGTATTGTGAACCTCATTTTAAGGACTCTTGCATTGGGAAATCACACCACTTACTGCATGCGTTTTACTAAATTAGAGGTGTTGGCCAGGACGCATAGACAAATGGGCTTGTGCAGACCTGCTTAAAAAAGGTTTTCTGAAAATAGTCTCATCTCCAACTCTGTGTCACTATGAGGACCCTGTCTGTGTTTAGCGAGTGCTAATGTGTTTTTAATCAGGCGGCTGCTGTAGCTGAAACCTTGCTATTGTGTTTTGCCCTGAGGGGCCATGGCTTTTACTGGTGGTGTCACTGAGCACCGATTAGGATTCACGCCACACTCTGCTTCTTAGCCGCTGAGGCCCGGTGGACAGCGAAGCAGGAGCCAATGGTCTTCGGGGGGTCAGAGACGGTGTCCGTGGCTGCATTGTGTGCTGGGAGTTAATGGAGGCGATGGCTGCTTCACTGTAACAGATTACAGCAGCTCCGTGTCACCCGCAGAGCAAGAGAGAGAGAGAGAGAGAAAGAGAGAGAGAGAGAAAGGCAAGGCCTGCAGCCCATCCATCACTGGGTCCCTGTCTATACACAGCCTTAGTCTGGCTAAGCTCTGTGATAAAGGTGCATGTCAGCTCCCCTCCGCTCAACTGAGTCCAATCCCTTCAGAAATCCACCCAGAGGATACATACTCTCTTTCTCTCACTTTCTCTCTCTGTCTCTCTCTCTTTCTCTCTCCCTCTTTCTTTCTCTCACTTTCTCCCTCTCTGTCTCTCTCTTTCTTTCTGTCTCTCTCTTTCTCTCTGTCTCTCTCTCTCTCTGCCTCACTCTCTCTGACTCCCCTCTGTCTCTCTCTCTGGCTCGCTCTTTCCTGCTCTCTCTCTGTCTCTCTTTCTCTCTGTCTCTCTCTCTCTGCCTCACTCTCTCTGACACCCCTCTCTCTGTCTCTCTCTCTCTCTGTGTTTTTCTCTTTTTCTCTTCTCTTCTCTTCTCTTCTCTTCTCTTCTCCTTTCTTTTTCTCTTCATATCACTCTATATCTGTTATTTCATCTTCCCTTTTTCTCCACTTGTCTTTCTCTTAGTGTGTCTTTTGTTTTTTCTTTTTCTGACTTCACACTGCATAGCAGGAGTACCACACTACACAACTCTGACTTCCCTCTCTCGCTTCCTTCGTCTTCTGTTACTCCTTTTTTTTTTCTTTCTCTGAGGCCTCTGAGTCTCAGCTGCTGGAAAAATCCACCAGCTTTTTTTAAAATGCCTCTACTCTGACATGGTCTTCTCCGGGTTGCAGAAGGCAATTATATAGGCTTGAGCTTATTGTGTGGCAAATCCCCAATCAGCTTGCTCGCTCAGGGTGGGCGATCTCGTATTAATCCTGTCTGAAAGAGTGAACCCCTTCTAGCCTCATGTTTTCCTCATGCCATTACTGTTGTATGACTGCAGCGGGTGTGTGTACATGTTATGCAGGATAACGACGTCTCAGTTTCAGCAGCTTGTCAGAGTTATACAGAGCCTGTATCCTTCATTATTCTTTTGCGTTTGTTTTAATCTCATATGGTCTTCTTGTTACAATTGTGTGTACTGTGTATCAAAAAAGTTTACTGCTTCATTTTTTAATGTGACCTTTTCCAAATATTCTTTATCTATTAAATCAATTGAAATGTGTAACAGGCAGAGCTATACTGCGGCAGGTTCAAGTGGTTGGATATATATGCAAAAATATCACAAAAGCAACAAATGTTGTTCAGTTTCCATTCGTGTACTGGAGAATCAGCAGAAAATTTGCAGTGTTTATATACTACATGAAACTCTCTTGCAAAAAAAAAAAGAAGAAAATTTGAATTTCCATGATCTAGGCCCTTAAGAAAAATATATCAGCTGTTGTGAAGATAGGCAGAAGCCGACATGTAGGTTTTTCTTCTTGAGTAACAGTGTGTGGGTGGTTACACCAGTTGAGTCATATCTCATTCAAAGCCATTCAGTTGTTGGAAGGACAATACTAAAAAACCAGCCTTCGCACTTGGCCAAGAGATTTTTGGGAAATGTGTGTTTGATCAGGAACCTGCACTGTCATGGTCCAAGATCCGCTTATTGTTCTTTTGTTCTTTCACACAGTCTGAAATAGATACCAGTGGTCTAGTTTTACCTTAGGCATGACTGAGAATTATCACAAGGATGCCCAACAAAGGATGCGGTTCTAAATCTGAGTCATCATACCCTGGAGTGGTACTTAATATATTACATAATAAATGCCAAACCCGTGTGGTGATGTATGGTCTGGAATCCAGCTCCAAATGGTTGTCTGATTTTCAGCTCAAACCTTTGAGTGTTGTGTCTTCATGCCTAGAATACAAATAATGCATTGGACCTAACCATTTTCACCACTACAGGCTTGATACAGTAGTGTTTGAAGAGATCATTATATCTCCTCCCAAATATGCAGCTTCTCCCCCAGATTTGTGCCCTGCTGTATCTATGCAATTTGAATGCTCGAAACCTTTCCCATCTGAATCCATACATAATAGGAATATGTAATACATTTCACACCTTTGATCATGTGAAATTGGAGAGATAGAGTATCTATCCATTGCCATCAAACAGTCTTACCTTCTTATCTGAAAGTCCTGCAGTGTCTGAAAGAAGCTTTTCATGTCTCTCGCTCTCTTTTCTTTCGCTTCACGCTAACAGCTTGGATGTTCATTGCAGACAGAATTAAGTTGACTACTGCCAAGGCTGAAGGTCAGTCTATAAGGGCAATTACAGATTTCAGACAACGAGTATAATTGCTGCACAAACTTTAGCTTGAAACCATGCCAAGCTCATCTTCTATTAATGGGTGTGATCAGCACATGTGTTTCTAGCCTTGGGATCGTGGACCTGATTCTGCTGCATTGAGATCTCTCAGCTTTCAGTGATTTTGCAGTTTTGTCAAACGACCTTGAAAAAAAAGAATCTGCTGTCATTCCTGTTGCCCTCACTTGGACCTGAGAGCATTTAAGACAATGAAATAGAAAGCAGTCATATGCAAAGATGATCTGCTGGGGTGGAGTGGGACTAACCATATGAATTTACTCTTTATACTAAAGAAATCATGACATCATTTGATATTCCTGTATTAAATTAAGTATTCTACATTGTATCACATATGTTATGTGACCCCACCCCCTCCTGGTGACCAGGTGATGATTCTGTCCCCAGACAGTGTGAAGAGATCCCTCAGCAGGATCAACG
>JBBPDH010000136.1:7241117-7264198 GCA_037974565.1 Clupeocharax schoutedeni
ATAGAAACATGAACAGAAAAACCCAAATAAACAGAAAAACAGAAAACCATGGCATTCGCCAGTCCAGCTCATGACAGTAATATGTAAAATATTACTTTTTTGAGTAACTAACCTCAACACTGGTTATGTACAGTGTTGTGATATTTTCACCATGTTGGTACAAAAATACTATTTTATACCTGTCAACTGTCTTATCTTTGACATACTGAATAGGTTACATTAAATAAATGGGACAAAGTGTTTTAATATTACAGGCTAAAAAAAGTGCCTAATGTTAAAAGGTGCCAAAAAACAAGGGCTCTGGCCAGTCAGCATTCAGCACCACCAGTATACTGATCACTGCCTGATGGTCTGGAATCATCTGCACCTGTTTCTTCACTGGTTCATGCCTTCAGTTCAATGGCTTTGTGATGTGTTTTATGACTCGCAGGCCACTGTGTGATGAAAAATATATTCACCTAAATTTGGTCAGGTCTTGAGACTGGACTAAAAATAAGAGACTTTGAAAATCCTTCAGCATTTCTGAAGTATGTTTGCAGAGAGTATTAGAAAGGCAATGTTTTAAAACAAATTTCTTCAAGCAAATCCCGACAGAGCAAACGGTCTTTGGACACCAGTGTACTGCCCCATGTCTACATATAATAAACATATTATAGACATATAATTACTTTTTGATCATCACATCTAATCACATACTTTAACGATTACTCTTTTTCCAGTCAAATTTTATGTATGACATCAAAAGATGAACCTGGAACTGACCTCATTCTGGTGTTGATAAATACACTAAAAATAATACTATCAATTATTTGGCTCATAATATTGGCTTATTACTTCCTTACATTTAGGTCTAAAGGCTCTCTTTAAAGGGGAGCTATTAGCACTCAAGTAGTTTTGGGGTGCATACTTAAACAGAATACTAGCATTGACCCAAACCAGGCTAAGATACAGGGTTTATTGTAAGATTTACAGTAAAACTGTATCCTAAAAGTGAAAAATGTTACATGCCTCTTTCCAGCTTCTGATATTCATGTCTAAGGCAGAGGATAGTAATAAGCCATAGATAGTAATAAGCCCAGTGGAGCAGTGAATACACACTGCAATTAGATAGTTGTGCACATAACATAACATGCAAATCATATTGTTGGGTTGGCAAAACTACCATTATATTTGCAAAGGTCAAAGTAAGGAAAATTAAGGCTGATGCTTAATAAAACATAGATTAGAAAATAGGTTTATTGTCTCTGATCTGCAGTTGCTATCAAGCATGGCCCTTAATGCCTAATCATCAAGATTCAGGGTTCTTAAAGGTTCCTTTATTTTCATCAGCAGCTGTGTACATAAAGTGAGAAGTTTCTCCATGGACCGCAATGCATTCAACATAGTGCAGGTTATAACAGTCCGTGGACAATGTAGTGGTGTAACTGTAATGTGAGCGAGATGTGAAACTTTTTACCAGAATGAAGATATTGCACTATATAAACATATATGCATATATGTTTATAAGCATATGTGCATATGATGCACTGGAGTCATATTCTTATTGCAAAGGGCAGTTAGAAGCATAGAAAAACCACAATGAGCAAAAATTATAACAGTGATTGGTTGTTAGGGTGTGCGTACTGGCATTAAACAGGGTTACATTTTTACTGTAAAGTGCAGGTGCTAATTAAGAGTCCAGAGTATAGTGTGACTGTTAAACAGTATAAAAACAAACTACAGACATTTTAAACATTGTAGATCATATAAAGTGAAGGTTCGCATGGAGAGGCCGCCTACTTGCATCACCTTGGTAGAGCAAAAGGGACTGATGTCTTATGAAAAACAGTGCTCCTTTCTGCAGTACATGGTGTTACATTGTCCTGTATACAAAACATAGATTATACACCATTTCAATGTAATAGACATTTTTTAAAAAATCATAGGCTGGATCTATTGTATGATCATATAGTCCCAAAACCAAGAGAAAAGATGTAGTAGTGCAGCTGTGTATACAGATCAGAAAATTTGCAAAGACCGAGACAAACAAAAGGGTATTTGAACACAACACTAAAACTAACTTGAGTGTTCGTTGTCAGTGCTCTAGATAAAGGAAACAACAATGATTGACTATAGATGGAGATGTGAGTGGGGCAGGCTTCCACAGAAAGTGGAGTCTTCCAGTAGTACAGCGGAAAAAGGGGTAGCAGATGTTGTAGCTGACCTGTGGGAGACACCTATTTTTCAGGCAAGGTCCCTACCTTCCAGTGAAGGACAATCTTAATGCTTCCAAGAAATTTTGGAAAGCCCATGCTTCAGCATGATTGTGCCCTGCGCATAAAGACATGATTGGATGAGTTTGGGGTGGAAGAACTTGACTTGCCCACACAGATCCTTAACCTCAACCCCACCCAACACCTTTGGTATGAACTGGAATGGAGGTAGTGAGCCAGGCTTTCTCATCCAACATCAGTGCCTGACCTCATAAATGCTCTACAGAATGGATAGGCACAAATTCCCACAGAAACTTTCCAGACTTGTGGAAAATCTTCTAAGGGAAGTGGAACCTATTATAGCTGCAAAGAGGGACCAACTTAATATTAAAAGACGTTGGACAAGTATATACTATTCATGTCATTTTGAGAATGAATTCAGCCTTATGATAAAGCCAATAGTGAGTTTAGCTTTAGGAGTGTTGAAGTACTGAGAAATCATTGGTATATTAGTAAAATGCATGCAAAAAATCAATTGTGGTGTATAAATCAGATACTATGCTATGATGTCCACTTTAGCATCACATGCTTAGACATTTTTGCAAACATCTCAAGTCTTGTCCTATGTCCTTACAACGTTTCCATGTAACTTCCACTGCTTGTCGGAAGTGACAGCTGGGAATGATCTGGTTTCGTTGAAATCCAGAATGTTTCTATAGTTTTAAATGAATAACTTGATTGCTTGACTTCTGCTCCACAGAAAAGCCTGTTGCATGCTTGATGTGTTCTGACTGATCAGATATCTAAGCTAAACTTTGGCTAGATTAGTAACTTTATTTGGTTCTCTTTGTCCATGTGTGCTACTGACAAAAGGGAAAATAGAATGATACTGGAGAGATCGAGGGGTGAGATTCGTCTGCCACATTTTGTTACCTTGAAAGACTCCCACTGCCCCCAACTTCATGATGGAGTGCATGCATTCTATTATTCTTTTTGTATTATCCTTTTATTCATGTTTCAAAATATCATTATAAGGAGAACTCCTTAAAAACATTCTGCAAAACATGAAACTTCTCTCATAGCATCCTTTTTAAGTTAAGAATGGACCCAAGGAAAGGTGATATTATTTTATAAGATGAAAAATACTGATCCACTCAGGCTGACTATCGATTTCTGACAGAGGCTTCCTTAGCCCGTTGCTAACTTCCATGCTTATGAATGTTTTCGCCTATGTAGTGCTCAAAGGTTCTTGTACTTTATCTTAGTCAGACAATGGATGTATCTCTGCTATTGCCCTGAGCCCCTGGCCTGGTGAGCACATCATTTTTTTTCCTTCTTTTCTGTTGCGCTCGCTTGTTCAGTTGAAGGGAAGGACATGTTTATAGACCATCAAAGCCCCGAGAACATCTTGTTCAACTTCTTTACTTGATGTTACAGAATAACAGCCAAGAAAGAAAACTATTGCAGAGAGGAAACTGTGCAGTGGCTCACTGTAAGTAATTTTATTTCGTTTTTTTATTAACCGTAGTACGACAGGGAAATACATAAATGATTGATGTTCAGGTTTTCGTCTTTAAGCAACAATGTGAGCAATAGTGCAATGCTTTCCATTTTCAAAATGCTAGTATCCATGCTAGTGTCCATTTCACATACAATATTTAAGTTTTTAACAAAGCCCCATTTAATGTCTTTATATCTTGTTGAAGCAAGATGTATTATGTTCTTGTGCAACCATCTTGCTTTTTTTTGTTTGTTTATTGAATTCTTTGAAATGCCATTAGCCTTCCAAAAGGTCCACTTACCCACAAACACTAAATAAAAAAATAAAACAATAAAACATGCTAATGTCAATTACATACAGAGTATTATATGGCAATTTACAGTGTGTGTGTGTCCGGTCAGTCATTTCTGCCTCCCTGTGACAAGCACAGAATTCATTCAAACTATAAAGGATTTAAATGATCTTATTTTTGCAACATAGTATGTGATTTTCAATTTGGCCTACATCACTTCCAGTCATTCTAGCTAATGATGCTAATATTAGATTCCTAATACCAAATTCTTGGGATTTAATAGACTTCTGTGCACACAATTTATAAGTAATATACTTATACAGGTAACTGTATTCACTCTTATTTGATCCACTGAAAAAAAGTAATAAAAATACTCCATTCTACAGCATCTCAACTAAATTGAATCTATTCTTTCACAGCAATCTTTGATGCTATCATCCGAAAGGCACATGATGTCCAGAACCCTAAAAGTTTCTGCATTTTCTTAGCAATCCTCCTCCTCTCCACCCTGACTACAAATCTAATTTTGTGATGCCACCTTGCCAGTTGTCCTAATACCAGAGGAGATGAGAGAAGCTGTTCCAAACACCTGGTGAAGTGGCTTCTGGCCGAGGAAACAGAAGTGTATGCTACCCAAGAAAGCTATTTTGAGATTCTAGATTGACATCACTGCATTCTTGCCCAGACAGAATGGAGCTAAATTTTGTTTTATTTTAATATATTTGCAGAATTTGGTGCATTTGGAATACACAGATATGAAAGATATATGACTGTGCACACACTCTAATAAAAGTGTGTTATAAGGGGGCAGAAGGGGCTGTGTTAATATTAAGGAACGTCTATATATTTTGAAATGTTTAGCCATATTTTGAATTTTGCATTATACTGTGGCAGCAAAAACCTTCAGTATGAAAAGTACGAGAGCCATGGTAGTCATTACTTTTGGATTTCAGAGCTGGAAGCAACATTATGTGTATGTTGTGGCGGATTTACTGGATCATTTTGCTACATTATATGTTTAAATAATCATTCATCTCATTGGTCTAGTGATGCCATTCATTGTATTTTTGGACTATTTGAGAGTGAAAAAATATACTATTATTATTATTGCTAGCAGGGAGGACATTTTTAGCAAATTATAGAATGTGCTATAATTTTACTGAGGTATCTGCTTAAGGATGGATAGAAGTGTCCACAAGTGGTACAGAAGATATACAATAAATCTATAGAATTATTCATTTTGGGACTAACACAAGTGTCTGTGAATAGTAAAGATACACCATAATTTGTCTGTTATTTCTACAATTTTTTTCCAGTGTAGGCTGGACCTGTGCTGATTTTGGTTTAGATCATGAACAAATAAAATCAAATTTGAGGACATATGGATCATCCTGTTTCTCCAATTTCTGCTTGTTGTATTTCTCCTGCTCCTCTCCTACCCCCAGCTCCTTTATATTCATCCAGGGTAGCCCTTGATTTTTTTCTTTGGGTGGGGGTGGTGGGGCAAAAATCATAAATGATTCAGTAAGTGTCTTATGTCTTAAATCAATAGATTGGCAATTTGAGGTGATGAGGTTACCGCCCTATGAAGTGTATGGCTGGAGACAAATCTCTTTTTAAAGTTAATGAAACCGTAGTTGTATTAGAGAGGGAGGTGTTATAAAAGATAAAATATTAATTGCATAAGATTGGATTATTCATTATGAGCTGTTTCCAGAGTGCAATCAAAATTGATTTACTGTGGTAAGCCTGCTGCCAACCCTCACCCTGTCTCAGACAGTGGAGATTGCCCGTTTCCCTGAAAAATAACCCATGGAAACCTTCTGAGCCAGGCGCTACCAGAGCAACACTTTTTACTGTGCTTCTTGACATGACTACAACTTTATTTAAACACTTCATTCTATTGAGCAGCCTGTCTCTCTGGGGTTACAAAACAAAGTGAGCTACCGAAAATAGTGCACTCAGCAGTGATACTGATGATTTAATGGCCCAATCAAGAATTGCAGCAACTGGCGGGCCAGGTGTCAGCTCTGCCCCGGCAGAGGCTTACAAAATAACAACAAAGCCAAAACTGAAATGAATAATGTTTACCACGCTTGCTTCTTTTAAAGTCTGAGCTAGCGCTGCAGCCATTGCACTGTCTCTGCAAGAGCTAGGGCTATGCATTAACTGAGGTGATAATTACTTTAATTTGCACACCAATTAAGTTCCTTGGAGCTCCTTAAAGTTACGTGTCAGGTTTGTCCTTTTGTGGAGGTGGTAGGGTGAGCATCTAAGCTACCATTTGTTTACTGTGGACCAGTCAGACCAGACCCTAGTGTCTATAGGTAATGAGTTTATTACCTATAGACACTATTTAATGAGTTTGTTTTCCAGAACTTTTCTTCATAAGCTGTTTTAGTTTTGATCAGAGCCTGAAGCACACACACACACACACACACACACACACACACACACACACACACACACACACACACACACACACTAAATAGCTGGAAAGGACAAAATTACATTATTTCCTTTCCAGCTATTTGGCTGGAAAGCCACATTAACAATATGTTTTCTGTCTGTTTTCATATATCTATCTATCCATCTATCTATCCATCCATCCTCTACAATATTTATATTTATTTTACACCCAAAGCTTTGTAGGACCTGTAACAATGTAGAAATTAGTTTAAATGGATGTTTTCAGCTTCATTTCCATAGAATGTGAGTCTTAGTCTGGAAGAGGGAGCAGATATGTGTGGCAGTACGCCTTTTGGGCCTCCACTGCCGTGTCTTGGTTCTGCAGCGCGTGTGCTCTAACCTTACACACACGGGATGAAACACAATGGGTCAACCTTGATCTCTGTCTTCTTTTAGCTTCACACTTCCCACATACCGATTCATGCAAGTGCTTTGATTTACCTTCCTGACTAGGCAGGAGGCTGCTACCAGGAATAATGTGTTCACAGCTTAAAGTTCTAAGTGTGTGAAATTGCCTTTAATACTACACTGATAGCATGTTGACTGAGTAAACATTGTAGATTTATACACCATGGGCAGCATATCTTTTGCAGGATTATTACTGCGTCATTTTTATTAAAGAGCTTATACATAACATCTGTCTTGTATTTGATTTTATTTTTCTGACATTTATGTAGTAAAAACAGCTACTTATGATTGCATGATCTTTTAAACCTCTTTATATGACTATATACGCTGGTTTTGTTGCTGTGCTTTTAAGGCTGATGTATGTAAATGATGTGTGTAAATGGCTGCAGAATTTATATGAATTATCAGAAGATCTATGAAGAGGAATACGCAAATACAGGGTGTCTTCGAGTTATGACACAGATCTATTCCTTTGATAGTGATGTAACCTGAATTTTGGTGTAAGCTGAAACACACCCAAGCCTAAGTCTGGCACCAAGACGTTTGCAGCAGATCCTTAAAGTTCTGTAATTGCGACATCTATGGTTTGGACTAGTCTGTCCAGCACATTCCAAAGATGCTCGATGGATCATTTGGATGGATCATTCCACTTTTACTGTACACTGTATATGTCCAAGTAACATCCACATGAATGCTGGGACCCAAGTTTTCCCCAGAAGAACATTACCCAAATAATCACGCTACCTCTTTTCTTCCCAAAGTACACCATTCTGGTGAAAGCTCTTTCCCAGGACACACACATACATACACACAACCAGCCTTACACATGATGTAAAAGAGAACGTGATTCATTAGACCAGGGTACCTTTTTCCTTTGCTTCATGTCCCAGCTCTGGTGGTCATATGCCCATTGGAGGCACTTTTGGGAGCAGACAGGTATAAACATGGGCACTCCGACTGTCTATATACAGAATATTGTTCTAACACTTTATCACTGTGAGAATTAACTGTTTTCGAAATCTGTGCTACAGTAGCTCTTCTGTGGAATCAGACCAGACAGCCTAGCCTTCACTTCCCACATGCATCAATGGGCCTTGGGCTCCCAGGACCCTGTCACCAGTTCAGCGGTTGTTCTTCCTTGGACCATTTTTGGTAGGTACCAACCACTGCATACCAGGATACTGCACAAGAACTGCCATTTTGGAGATGCTATGAGCCAGTCATGTAGCCATCACAATATGGGCATTAACAAAGTCTGAAAGTTGGGGGCAGTTGGTGGCCTAGTGGTAAAGGCATGCGACCAGTAAGTCGATCCTCAATGCCGTTAGGCACCGCTGAGGTACCCTGAGCAAGGTACCGTCCCCACACACTGCTCCCCGGGGGCTGTGTTCCTGGCTGCCCCCTGCTTCACTTGGTGAATGGGTTAAATGCAGAGGTTGAATTTCGTGCTGTTCACACTGGTGTGTTCATGTATGATAATGGTCACTTTTAAATCCATATATTTTTTTCTGCTAACACTGAATTAACATCAAGAACTGATTGTTTATGTGCCCCATGACAAGTGCTACTGTAACGAGTTAACAAGATAGTTTTAATGTCCTGGCCGATTGATGTTCATACAGTAATCCGACAATATATATGTGTGTGTGTGTGTGTGTGTGTGTGTGTGTGTGTGTGTGTGTGTGTGTGTTCATGTATACATGCATGCACATTAAAAATGTGGAAAATAATATTTCCCATGGTTTTGGCATTTCAAGATTTATAATCCTGTAGCAGAGTGTTAGCTACTATGAAACTGATATATAATGATGTAGTTATTAGAATGAGGCACTGAAGTGTTTAAGCCATTTAAGGGGTTCAGTTATATCTTCATACAAACTGCACTATTAAATACAGCTGGGTTATAGTGATCCTTAAGAATTATATCAAGAAGATCTTACTTTTAATTGATGCTTAAAGCATAAGTCTCAATAAGTTAGAGCTTCCATTTAGTGCTTGAAATGTATCTTTAGTGGGGTGTTATAATGGAAAAGGACACCTTACTCCACTTCAGATCTCAGCTATTTATTTCCCTAAAGAACGTATGTGTAGTTCTGTGAGTCAATTTAGTGAATAATACAATCTGTCACACTGTGGCTATAAATGTGCCAAATGAACTTTGGCACTAAATAAGCCTTTTCACCTTGAATTGGCCTCCACTGGTACTCTGCAGCCCACTATATATAGCACAGCTTTTTATGCAGGGAATGGCACATCATGGACACTGCATGTCTCTTGCATGGTCAAAGTGATTAAAAAAGTCATCGTTTCTCCATACATACAAATCCCGATTTTGCTCTCAAATTCATTAATCCCACTCCCTTTCATCTTGGGGCCACTTGTTCACGTCCTGATGAAGTGTGGCATCAGAGAGGCCAGTAGAGGGCAGATATGAGCTTCTACGTGTAGAGTAGAAAAATAAAAATGTCAAACTGACTCAGAGAGAGAGAGGTTTACTGAAAGAATGGATCATACAAAATGATATCACATACTATACTGTATAGATAAATACTAGATACTATGGCCATAAATGGTGCACTTTATGGTTTACTGTAAACTGTAGTCCTCTCACTGGTGTCTCGTGTATATACAGCCATAGGGGGAAAAAAGAGGCATTTCTTTCTGGTTATTGGTATTGTAACAGCTAAAAATGTTAATGTTGACCATAATGGCAAGGTGTCAGAACACATGAAGTGTCAATAATGGCAATGTGAGCAGCAGAACTGTACCATGGAGGAACCTATACATCATGTACACAGTCAGGTGTGTGCTGCTTGTTTGGGGAACAGATGCACCATGATGCACAATGGGCAGAAGGCAAGCCAAGAAATGTAATGTGATGCTCATGACAATATTCTGCTGGGAAAGGTTGAGTCCTGCATTCATGTGGATGTTACTTTTACACAGACTAAGCCATTAAACATTGTTGCAGACCAAGTACAACCCTTCATGATCAGAGTGTTTACTAAAGGCAGTGGTTTTATCCAGCAGTGTAACAGAGCAAAAACGTTTTAACAAGAAAGAGCCTTTTTTGGCACTGTATGGGACCCTTATAAAAACATTTACTTAAAGATCCGTGTACAGGTTTTCCATAATACCAAAAACATTTGAAAATGCAAAAAAGATTCTTCACAGACCCATTGACTTTACTAAGAATTAGTTTTAGTGAAGAGAAAGTTCGTTCACAAACAAACAAACAGCCAAACAAATTCCACCATGTTTTTTATGCTGTGCACATTACTACGAGTCATTTTTAGGGTGAAGAATGTTGCATCTCAAACTAACAACCAAATTCCACCATGTTCTTTCTTGGTGTGGACTCCTTTCCCGGGGTGGAGTTTTTAAAGCTGGTGGGTGTATCCAGAAGCCCCTGCTTTTCGGATATTTTGTGAGCTCACGCGCTGATGCTCTGGTCGCGTGCTCCAATCAGAGCGCGCCTCTCTTAGCCACTCAGAGACGTGCATGAATATTTATGCGGCGGTTGTTCACTTTCTAGCTCTCAAAGTTAGTGGATGAGCAGTGGGAGGACGGTGCTCCGGGATAGAATCCCAACACCACCATCACCACCACCATTATCATTATCACCATCAGCGGCAGCACCGCCGCGCGCGGATTTTTCATTCGTCCCTTTCTCCATTTGATACATTCAAGCAACAAAGAAGAACGACAAGAAGACGGAAATATCCGCGTGAAGGACCGCGGTGTCCAACCTGAACTGAGGTTGCTTGGGTGGGCGAAGACTTTTCGTTTCTTTTTTTATCTCGTTTTTGCGCGCGTGCATGCGTGTGCGTGAAAATGCCAAGACTTGATCCGTCAGCCTCTGGATGCATCAAGCCGTGGTGTTGGTTTGGAAGGACGCCAGAGCGCCGCCTTTCTGATCTGCAAGTTCAGTCCGATAAATTGTGACAAAGGTTGTACGGAATAAAGAAATCGATGCGCGCGGGAGCGACGCGCGATATTCTTGTGGAATTTTAACGATCCCTTTTCTTTCACCCCCTCCCTCACTCTCACACCCTTCCCACCGACCCCACTCTCGCCCTCTCTTTCTCCTGCTCGCTTGTTCGCGCCCCCTCGACCATGCGGACTGAATCCCGCTCCGCGCGCTCCAACTCCTCCTCGGCGCGCGGGCTGTAGGAGAGGGCTCTGTTTCTCTCTGCTTCTCTCTCTTACACACCGTGACATTTGTTATTGTTGTTGTTGTTGCTTGTTGTTGAGAGTCCATGCGAGACTTGAGGAGGTAAGGGCGAGGAAACATGTCTGGCCACTTCTCCGAGAGGGATCACTGCTGTCAGAGATGGCATTTTGGTCCAGCACTTCGGTTTTGACTTCTAAAGTGCCCCGAAAGATCTTGTTCATGTTCACCCTCTCCCTCTCCGTCACCTACCTGTTCTACAGCTTGATGAGCTGCTACAACTCGCAGCTGCAGTTTCCCCTGCAGGAGAACTACGTCTACCAGGCCAGGCTGGTGACGGAGGAGACAACTTTCGTCACGCTGAGGGACAAACTTTACTCCACCGCGTCCCGGGCATACTTCGATGAGGAGTTGGTGAAGAGGACGGCCACGGAACAGACCATCATCTTCTCAACGGACCGGGTGGAGGAGGAGGAGGAGGAGGAGAGCACAGGCTGGAGTCGAGCTCAGGCGGTCGCCACGACCACCAGCACCACCACGGGCAGCAGCAGTAACGGTATCAGCCTCCACGCTGCTGTGGAGAGAGAGCACCAGGACTTCAGCACCACGGACAGCAGCCTCAGCGTCAGGAGAGCTCCCAACTGCACCTCGGATTACGGCGAGAAGAAACTACCCCAAGCCATCATCATCGGAGTGAAGAAAGGAGGCACCAGAGCTCTGCTCGAGGCTCTGAGGGTCCACCCCGATGTCCGCGCGGTGGGAAACGAGCCCCACTTTTTCGACAGGAACTACGAGAAGGGGCTCGACTGGTACAGGTGCGCGCATTCATGCGTTCTTTTTTCTTCTGTTCCTGCACACTACACTCGTTCAAAATAATCCTTTCTTGGAGCTATACCATGATAAAACACTTTAGGTTTCAAAATGCTTTCAATGAATTCACTACCATTTGGTTATTTATTTTCCATTTCGTTACTTATTATTTCATTATTTGGTATCCATGTAACATTACTGTTCTATTATAATGAAAGAATTGGCAAGCATTTGTATGAAATGAGCAATTATTTTTTAACACTGTCGCTAAAAAACCCGCTTGTTTTTAGGGAAACTAACATTTTAGGGAAACTGCTAATTTATGATGTAGTTCACAATTACCAAGCTTGGAAATCTGTGGTTTAACTTAGTTAGGAAAACCCTCTTAAAAAAGCAATTTCTACTTCATCTCATGAAATAAATGTGTACTGGTTATTGCATTCATCTACAAGAGCTATAAAATAGGGGATCGATATTTGTATGCAGGTGCTTACTGTTTAATTTGACAAACACTGCTTTAATTCTCTTTCTCTCTCTCCACTCATACACATGCACAGCCATCCTATGGTTTCTGTGTCTGAAATTTCACTGAGCCCCAAATTTGTTTTAGATAATAACAGAAATAGCACTGCGGGTGTGGGTCAACATTTGAGTCTTTGCCCAAGTACTCCAGGTGTGTGTATAAACAGAAATTAGTCACGGCTGTCTTTATTCATATCCAAAATAATCACATGCCAGACACCCCCTATTTACAGGCTAAGCATTTTAGACATCAAACATTTGCAAAATGACCTGTGTAAAAAAAATAAACTTTGGTGTGGTAGAGAACATGGAATGCAGTTAAACACTGCAAGTAGTCAGTTTGTATTGTTGGGTTTTGCTTATCATTTGCACATTTTTGCATGGAATGATTGAATCTGCATGCGTAGTTTGAGTATGATGTTCAGTAATTAAGTTCTAGGTCTTTTCCTCCATAACCCCAAATATCAGGTGTCCTCAACGAAACCAAAAATTTTACACACACACACACACACACACACACACACTGGCTGCTGTATTGTTCTTCTACCGGCAACTACACACTTACTAAGAAACGTGCTTACTAAGAAACGTGCTTCCCCACACAATTTTCCCCCTCAACACCCCATGTCCCATGCAGTCCCAATAGTAAAGCTAAAATCATTCTTTAAACATGTACCTTCGTCTTCTTTCAGCACATGATAATTTTAAACAAACATTTTTATAAATAAGATGAACCTGATACTGTACCACTTAAATATTGTTCCTAAAACCAAAACCATGTAGGAATTCTTATTTTTATATGCACCTTCAAACCACAAACATTATTAATGCAACACTACTTAACATCATGTTTTTAATTATTATTATTTATTATTTTTTGTCATTTTGGGTCAGTACTGATTCTCAAATTGCCACCATTCCTGCAGCCTCATGACTGCAGAGAACATGCATGTAAAGAAGACCGTTCATCCGAGCAACCTTGTGAAGATGGGCTGAGAGAGACTGAACATGTGAGTGTATGTAAGGAGTGAGCGATAAAGGTGCCATGTGTGTTTGGTGGTGCAGTGGCTTCAATTTCTCTGGACTGTGATTCAAGGCTGTGGGTACAGAAGAGCATCTGCTGCATTTCACTTCAGAGGAGTGTTCAACCCTGGGCTCTTCATTTGCTGGGTGTTAATGTGAGTCGTTTCATTACGCTTTTGGTGTGGGGCTCATTAAAGGAGAGGATGACAGGCTTACATGCATAACACCAAAGAGCGCCAGGGTGTTTCAAGAGCCCCTGAGCAGGGCAAATCTGTTAAGCAGTCGCAAATTTGTCTTCTGCATTCTCCAGCCAAGTAAAGTTAACTTCAAGTGACGCATGGAAATAAACAAACATAGAAAACAAACAAACAAACAAGAATTTGTCATTACAAAACCTTGCTTATCCAAAATGGTAACTTTTCAAGAGGAAGAAACATTACAAGAAAAGAAAAAAATCTTTATATTTAAACAATGTTAGAAGAAATAACAAATATTTCCAAGGAATTTTGGATTTTTCAGTTTGAATAATTTTTTCATGAAATGTTCACTAAGTCTAAAGATCAGCTGGAGATAAAGTTGTTATGAGAGAAGTGGATTTTTCCACTTTTGCTGGTGCCAGTGAAGGTGAAAGAAAAAAAAATACAAGTGTCTTGTCACTGTTAGCAGGTACTAAAATGCATGTGTTTCATTAATTTAATAATAGTTCTGTTGACTGAGAGTTTTGATTCAATCAATTTAATATATTAGAGTAAAAGGCCTTCAGGGGCTTATTCAGCAGGCATATACATCACAAGGAGTTAGTTCATCTCCTTGGACTTGAAATATAATGCGCCACCTCAGTGGCATTTGTTTTACCACCTGACACAATTGTTAAAAGATTTGTCAGGGAGGAACCTCATGCCTTGTTAAACTTGCTGCTTTCATTAGAGGCCCCAGTTTTTATCAAGATGGGTAAATGCATCCTCTCTGTCAGGTGATAATAGCTCCGCCATCATTAGGATAGTCACACCACCGCAAGGGTTCCACCACAGGTTTAAAGAGGTGCTGCAGAACAAAAGAGGGCAAATTAAAGCTTCATTTACAGCAGAGCTTCGGAATTAATGAAATACATTGGGTTCATTTTTTACGATGTGTTGCAGTCTTGCTTTCTGCAGGAACACAACGCTTTTATTGTATGAAAAAATAGTACCAAGGTCCATTGATTTTGTTGATTTTATACATTCATATATTTTTGTTTAAGCATTAATTATGTAATACTTAATTACAGTGTGTGCTGTTTTATGGCTTAGCACATTTGAAAGTCCTATAAACTTCAGCAATAAGTTCTCAATTTTTATAAAAATCTTCTTTCCTTTTCATTCAATAAACATTCATTGATTGGCACAATTATTTAGATCCTGAGACTGCTTCTCCTCTGGAGAATTTTTCAATTTTCATGTCGGGTCGCGAGCGGGTAAAGGATGTGGTCTTTCAGACATTCTCAGTGAAAATCATCACTGCCAGTACCAAGGTCTTTTCCTTTTGTTGGCGATAAAATGCATTCTGATGAATGAGAGGCTGTACAACTTCGTAGCCCACACAGTGCCTCTACACTGTCCAAGGTTACAGAATGAAGTGCTCTCATTCCAGTATCTATTTAACCACTGAGGCACTTTTGTTTCTTGCTAAATGCTACATCTCTGTGTTTCAAAAACTGTTTTCCTCCACGCTCTCCTTCACCAGTATAGAGTTTGTGTTCTGTAGACTGTGGTGGTGTGCCATCTCTTGATGGTTCTTGAAGGGAAAAGAGGGAGCGAGTGATGTGCCCAGCTGATCCTCTCTCTATCAGGCACTGAAACAGGAGCCTCTGTCAGGAGGAGTGAGCGATGGACACAGATCCACTGCTGACCGAAGCAGAGCCAGGCCCCAAATCCAGCGTTTATCCCTTGTTTACCCAAGCCTCAGCATGTCTGCTCCTCACTTCAAGCCCGTGACTCCTTGCCTTCTGACTGGCCAATCGAAACCAGGGGAAGGGGAAGGGGAGAGGTGTGGGCTCCTTCCCAATCCCAGGCTGGGTGCCGAGTCTCCTCACTCTGCCGCTCCTCTGCATTCACTGCTCCTTCCCGGGATGCCCCAATCTGGCTGGCTCTGATAAGCCTTCGCCAAGGCATGCAAGGACGCACCTCTGGGCCCTTGGATGCCAGCACCGCAGTTGCAGAATTAAACTTTTTAATTAGCAGCACGCTCCAGCGCCTGTCGCAAGGGGTGGACTGCGGCAGGCCGGTTTGTCTCAGCGCCCTCTTTTCCGCTTGATTAAACCCAGCAGCGCTACAGATGCGGGTGCCTCCACCAGCGTTTTCATGAGATGCCTCATATGTTTATCTCTCTTGTCTGTCATCTTTTGACTAGGCATTAACATGGAGTGATTGTAGTCCCTGGCTCATTCTCTGCCGGCAAATATCGGGCAAGGAAACCCGCAACTGTCCTGTCGTCTCCTAGTCCTTTCATTGCTGCAAGAACTGAGACATGGTGAGAGGAAATAAAGAAAGTAATTGCCCTTTTCCTTGACCTCATATGGGTAGTATCCAGACATGCCCTGGAATCTGCATCTTATTGTGTGCACATTTACTTGAACCTCAGGAAACAATCCCAGACAGTGTCTTGACAGTCCAATTACATATGAGATTTAAAGTCAGGGTGCCTTAAGGCACAAGCATTCACGCAGTGCCAGAGAGTCTGGAAAAGGTTTTCTGTGGCCTCCAGAGTCAAGGTAAAAAAGCCAGTTCATATTGTGCCACTTAATCAGGGGTCGGCTGCTGGGGCTCTTCGAGTCCATCTCTTTTGTGACACCAGAATTATAGTGGCAGTCACGACACTGTATCCTTGATGGCTGAAAAGAAAAGTCTAGGCTGCATCAAGTGAGTTTCTTTTCTTTTCTTTTTTTTACACAATTACTCCTTTACTCGAGTTCTTCTCACAACACCCCTCCCTCTCTGACATTCATTTCCCTCCTCCTGCTGGGCTTCGTCCTGCTACCAAGATTCTAAAGTGATGATCATCATTCAATTCCAGTCATTTAATTCACTTATGCCACGAATTAAATTTGCCAATTTAATTTTCCCAAGAAAAAAATGACATTGGTGTACAGGCTGCCATTAATGCACAGCTTCGTTCCCCAGTTTTTCGCTGGTGCTCAAAGAGAACCTGAATGCATTTCAGCCTCTCTCTTCCTCTGTCGTCAACAGGAAGGCTTTCTAAAGTGTTGAAGCAGTTGTTTTAGTTCTGTTTCATGGACGGATAGTTTGAAAATGATGTTAAATTATTTATTTTTGTAACCAAAAATACATGTTATGTTACAACATATGTTGCACTTTTGCGTTGTTCATTCTAGCTAAACTCCGATCTTACTGCAGCAATGCTTACTGACAATATGTATTATATATCCAGCTTTATCCTGAAGTTGTAGTCATTTCAGGCTTAAAAGGATTCCCATCTCTCTGGGATTATTTACCTTCTACAGAACAGTCATGATGTAGTTTCAATCAGGAGGAACAATGATTTCCATTCAATGCAAGTGCTGCTTTACAGGCATTTTTTAATATATCCCCAGGACAAATATATGTCACTCACACTTATCAAGATAACTATCTCTCTTCTTCTCCTCCTCCCGAGCTGTTGGGTGACCGAGTCTCCAGACACAAGCCACCCAAAGCAAGCTCCTAAGACTCAGACAAGAAGTCTGATATGTTGGGGCTGTGAAGCAACGGCAGACAGGCTGTGTCTAGCATGTAGTAGCCCTACTCCCTTGACCTGACATTTAACTCAGCAGGGCTATATCGCTCCTCCAAAGGCATGCACAGAACAGATGAGGACATCTGAACTCCTGCCATGCATTCGACACATGACTTCACCTGCCTCTCTCTCTGTGGCAGCTGACAATGAGGGCACAGGAGAGATACTCACAATGAGAAAGAATCCATCATAGAAGTAAAGTTCTGATAGACCTGGGAAGGAAAGTAACATCCCATATCAGGAGTAGTATTACAAACTAAAAGGGGTGCAAAGCTGCAAATGCAAGGCTGTTGTTGCCTTGGCCACAGAAGCTACAAATGCTCAATGACAAATGACACACACCTCACACCACTGACTAGCATACACAGCTCAGAAGATTGTGACAGGCTTAATTCAATTATGACGGCAAGATGTGCTCAGACTCCGGAGGTGTGAGCTAATTCCTCTGTTTACACTCCTGAGTCACTGCCATAAACAAAGACACACACATATTCATTGGCTTCCAGAAAGCTTGTTTGCTCTGATTGTCCCATTGCCTTTGAAGTTTCTCATCGCTTTACACTGCTTATTTATTCATGCTCTTTCTTGCCTCAAATTACCGTGGGGTATTCCGCTAGAATAATTTTAGCATAGTGTGAAACAATGTAGGAACTGAGCATTGGAAGAGTAAACCGCTCCCTACATAGTCCCTGCATAGAAGCCCAAAGTTGTCCAGATTTTTAAAAACAAATTAAATAAATAAATAAATAAATAAATGTGCAAGACCCATTCCTCACTGACGTTGAATTCATTTTCAACTTTACTGGTGCCAAAATCTGTTGAAGCTTAAAGTTCTCCACCATCAATTATGAGCATGCTCCATTAATCAAGCACCGCGTGAGAATCACTTCACACATTTTGCCTGGGTAAATGTGATTTTTATATAGAAAGGCTACATGTGCCAAGGCCCTTTGAGATTTAGACTAAGCCGATGAGATGAAAAAGGGATGCTTTTAGGGATTATGCTAATTGCTAATTGGTATATAAGAATGTGATTGTTTTTCCCGGATAATTTGGATTATTGGCATTAGAGATTTGGTGAGGATTGATGTGCTTTGCTTCCTTGAAGGGCTATTAACACTTCAAAGTGCAAGTGTTGCAAAGATCTGAGAGGGAATATGTCCTGAACATTATGTTCTTCTGGTGTGCCAATTTTTAAAGAATATTGCCTCACCTGTATCATTTTGGAGATGCTCAGCATTTATAGATTAGCATAATTATATCAGTCATTGGGACTGTTTTACTGAACAAGGCGTCTTGAGAAAAAAATGATATGACCACTGAAGCATTAGTAGCTTTTTTTCCCTAGCTAGTGCACAAGTTTCTTTAGTATGGTTCTTTAAACCGCCTCTAGACATGTCTCCAATGCGTTCACGGTTAGGGATTACCCTGGCTTGTATATTCATGGATTTTACTTTGATTTTTTTTTCCAGTATTGCTTAAAAGAGAAATAGAAACACTCATTGTACATAAACCTTGGTACTTTACAATATAGATGAGTCAGGATCCATGCCAACTAATATGACATGATGTGCAGCGTTAACAAAATGGAAAAAAAAACAAAAAAAAAAAAAACCATGAACAATCATTTTACTCCAGGCATTATTTAACAGGTCTTCAAAATAGCATCAGTCGATGAGGGAATTCCCAGAAAACATGGGATATATGGTTCTTCTTCTGTAACAGAACCTCATTTAAATTCTCTGTAAACCTGAGTCAGTGTTTCTCTCCTTTTATCTCTCCAAAGTAAACACACGTTCTTCATGATTTACAGCGGTAATAGACAGGGTGAAATAACAGCATGGGGAGAAAATGTGGCTCCCTGCTCAGGCATGCACTTCACTGTTGGGGATGTACATATTTTGCTAGAAATGGGCAGTCCATTCTACCTGCTTCAGTGTGGTTAGGCTGTCTGCCAGTAGCATCACCATCTCCAATCATCTACCTCCAATTTGCCTGTAGTCTGCAAATCCAATCAAGTGAAAGACGTAGACTCTTAAATGCTGATTGATTTTGAAACAATTGTATATTTACCTCACACTTTCTAGCAGTGCATATCAGGTTCTGCTGCATGTCAGAGGTGTTATTTTAATTGATCTGGCTGATAAACAATGATGATGGGCCCCCATTCCATTGGAATCAAGGTCACTTTGAAATCATGGCTGCTATGCCGAGTCCCTCAAGCTCCTCTTAAAGCGCCAACAAACCATGAAAGCGCATCTGGGCAGAGGTGAGGAGGTAGTAGTTCTGTGACTAATGGGTTTATTTAATTTAATTTACTGCAGCGGCCTGGGATCACAAGAGGCAACGCTGGCCACAGTAAGATTGCGGTTGCTGTGGGAAAGAAAGAAAGATTAACCCGCTCTCTTGCTTTTTTTAAAGGGCAAAATTCACTCTCATGTCATGGTGAATTTTGCAGGCCGAGATACGGTGTGGTGCAAATCGGCAGAACTAAATGAATACAGGTCTGTTGTGGAACAGGGGCCTCTCCAGCTTATTTCTGACAAGCCTCCTAATCAACGTCACGCTGGGGCTGCGCTCGCCGGGCCTGGGAATAACTCATAAATGAAAGCTTTGTAAACATGTCCTCAGATGGATGGAAAGGAACATTTGCCACAACAACTGCCTTCTTGATTTGGAAAAAAAAGCATGCATGCCCAACTAAAGGGTGCAGCAGGCATGCAAGAGTTTCCTGGCAAATTGCAGATAGGAGGAAAAAATGTCTGTATATTTACTTGCTGATAGAATATCACGGTCATGGTCAAGTATGGTGCCATCCTCATTAACACGTCCTAATTAGAGGCCGCTGTTTGATGCTGCTATTGTGCTTACGTGTCAGCGCATATCTGTTTCTTGCCACGCTGTCCCCAATTAACAAGCGAAAGGAGTTGGGGAAGGGGTGGAGGACTCGGGAGTGGAAAGGAAAACAGTGTTTCAGAATTTCTGATGCAATCTGTGGAATGTAAATGAAGCAATCCCAGCAGCCCTTGGCTCTGTATTGCTCTTCTCAAACTGGTCCCACTCTGTTTTGTAATAAACCCATTTTTTACCAGGATAAACACACACACACACATACACACACACACAGTACCTTGGGTAAATCCAACAAACACTCCAGGGTCTGGAAAATTAATGTGCCATGATAATTAGGTAATGAACAGAGTGATGCCAGAGGAGGGAATGTTATACCTTGTATTTAATAACAGATAGTTTAATTTGCCATGCTCATAATGTGAGTGTGTTCTTTCATGCCCACATTCCACCCTCTCAGAGTCTTGTTTTACCGCCTCCTTCTGTTCTGCCCCTTCAGACACATCTTAGCAAACAGCTGCTTTCCCCAGTTGCGAGTTTTGCTTGGAAGGGGTGAAAATAAAAGTGCCAAATGAGATCCCTAATGAAACTTAAAATTCAGTAGTTTCAACTGATTTCATTAAAGAGCCCTAGATTAAGGAGAACTGTAAATGGTTCTTCTAAGGCACGGCTCTATGGAACCCTTTTGGCACCTTTAGTCTGACAAGTGTGAGCTAGTAAAAGTCACTTACCAATGGCTGATAGCTGTGTGGACTCAGTGCAGGCTGGAGCTGAAAGCCTGTCTGTTTGGTTAGCGCCTTTGGGCTGGCGATGCCATGCGAAGACTTATCATGCGATGGCACTGCATGGTGGCTCTGGGATTTGGCTGTCACATGGTATTTGCACTGGCCTCAGAGCTGTTGAGTGTGATGGTTAATATGATTATTTTATAGTGTGGGCCACAGGGCCTCCATTAAAAACTAAGGACAAGACCCATTTAACCTCTTATGGGAGCTCACATTCCATCAGCTCCAGCAGACAAACAAGCATTTCGACTTCACAGTGGCATGCTTGAGCTAAATTCCAAGGTTTGGAGGTTTATTTGGTGTCACAGTACAAATATGCCTACAGTGAAATACTTACTTATTTGAGCATTATTTATCATACTCCACAGACAGTAAAACACATCTAATCTATACTCTATAGACAATGTAGATGGCAATACATAGACAATATTCACATTCACATTTACCCAGTGCACTGAAAAACTAGGTTCAAACGTGCACACTGGATCTGAATGAATTTATATGAATGAATATATTACATCAACTAATTCATTTCCCAACAAGAGTAAATGAAAGGCAATAACTTTATTGGGGCAATATAGTAAATATGGAACCAATTTGCAGATTTTAAGAAATTTAATTCAAAGCATATTCATTTTTTGAGTGACAGTAGCCAGTCTAATCCAGTTTTCATTATCAATTACCTCAAAGGTGCCTGTGATTTAAAAGGTGCCTGATGTAGCATCATCATTCTGGTGCAGCTACAAAATATGTTGCACTTTTGCGTTGTTCATTCTAGCTAAACTCCGATCTTACTGCAGCAATGCTTACTGACAATATGTATTATATATCCAGCTTTATCCTGAACCTGTGATTTAGAGCTCAAATAGTTTTTTGTTTTCCAGTTAGATCAGGCCCTTAGGATTTGCCTTCCAAAGTGTACCACCAGAACTGAGCTGCTGAGGATCATTTGAGCTCTCTTTAAACTCAAATTCATTCTTTGTCCTTTTCCAGAGAAACTCAACTTTCTGCCATTTTTTTCACAAACAATTGTTTGATAGCTTACCAATTAACATTTTAGTTTGATTAAATTAATTTAATTAAATTTCATTAAATAAGAACCAAGAATAAAGATAATCCCCTAAATAAAGCAACCGTAGTACTTAATTTCACAACGTACCTTTTAATAAATCTGTCTGTTATTCGCAAATACATTTACTTTTGGCGTAATTTTTTATTTCTTTAGTTTGATTTTTAATGTACTGCTCGACTAAGAAAACATTGTATATGCATATCTCATAGTCATTTAGTATTAAACCGGTAAAGCTCCCAGAAATTAGCATTATTAGCCCAGCGATGGTACCCAGTAAAGCAGCTGGTAACCTAGTGGTTAGGGCATTCGCACTGCGACCAGAAAGTCCAGGTTCGATTCCCAAGACCGCTAGGCACCACTGAGGTACCCTGAGCAAGGTACCGTCCCCACACACTGCGCTGTGTTCATGGCTGCCCCCTGCTTCACTAGGTGAATGGGTTAAATGCAGAGCTTGAATTTCGTGCTGTTCACACTGTGTGCTTTGGTGTGTTCACGTATGACAGAATCTTCACTTAAGGGAAGACTAGTTACATTAAATAAAGCTGCATGGTTATATGCTTCATTTTATGGTGGTTGCAGGCTGTGCTATGTTGAAATGACCAAATATAAAACAACAGTTTTCTGGAGATCCAATAACAGCATAGGTAAAATCTAAGTTTGTATTTTGAATTATGTACTGATAGACGGAGATATGGGCGTATAAGACATTTTCTTAGTTGTCCAAACATGTCCATAAAATACTATGAAATATTTGTAAAATATTGTGATACTTGACTTTTTGATATAGCTCAGCAGTAGCCGAGGGGTTAATGCCTAAAGTAATATACACCCATATATGCAGCATCCTGTTTATAGGAGGCCACTGCCATTAGAAAACACTGTCACCATGAAGGGTGTACTTGGTTTGCAACAATGTTTAAGAAAGGGGCACATGTCAAAGTAATATCCACCTGGATGCCAGGACCAGAGGGTTTTGAATGGAACTTTGATCAGAGCATCACACCAGACTGGATTCCCTGGCTTATCTTTTTCCCATAATACAACCTGGTGTCTTCTCCAGGAACATTGCATAGCACGGAGATGCTCAACCAAGTTGTCTAGCCATCTGTCACGGCTCGTTCAGTGGCCACTTATGGCTACTGCTTTTCTGTTTTTCTTTACCGTCCTGTCTTGGTTTATTCTCTGGGTCTTTGTTGGGTTGGGACTTTTACTTTG
>JBBPDH010000136.1:7269937-7287281 GCA_037974565.1 Clupeocharax schoutedeni
ATTGGTAGTAGGCTTTCGAGCCTATACAGCTTGGAGTAAGACAACATGCATACAGAGGATGATGTGGACAAAATACCTAATTGCCTAATAAGTCTGCACTTCCTGTAGAAATGATATAAAGGATTCAGGATAAAATATTAACTCACACTTAGAGATCGCATGTTTGTCTTTCATAAATCCTTTCCCAGAAACTTTTGGCTTCCTATTTTTCTAAGAAGGTTACATAAAGGAAAAACGGAAACAAATCTAAATTCTACACACAATCATAGTCTCTAATGCTTTTTCATTATGTCGCTGTCGAAACGAAACAATATTTGCCATTTTCGTTGCTTTTTTGTATAATTGCAGTAAATTTCATGATGAAGGGACAAATATAAACGATCCAAAACAAATCCATCCATTATATGCCAGAGCCTATCCCAGCGGTCACAGGATCAGGAACATCATGAACAACTCACCAGTCCATCACAGGGAAATGATGGAATATTACTGAATTTATTTAAGTTAAAAAATGCCTTTTGTCTTGTTATGGGCATGGAACTTATTTATTCTTTTTATGGCTATGGTTTAAAGACGTTGAGTCACTGATTTCTTGAGAGGGATTCTAAATTTAACGAAAATTAAATTCTGCACCAAATCATTCTTTAATGCCTTTGCAATTATTCATGAGCAACCATGGTGCAATGCATTGTAATTCACACCAAATGTGACATCTTTTCTTCTCCTTTCTGTCTCTTTGCAGATTTGAAGCGAAGTGTCATTTTTTCATAGGTGGAACATAGATTTAAAAAGACCCTCGTCGTTAGACAAATAGCACCACCAGTTGCTTTTGCAATTACACATGAGCGTCCATGTATGCGTGCATTGCAAATGATGCTACTTCCGTTCTCTGCCATAATCCCTAAAGATTTGAGGTAAAAGCCTCTACTCTTTAATGGAGATGATTTGTGGGGATTCAAATAGGCACTAATACTTTACAGCACATCCAACACATTAGCAACTTGTGCTAAAATGATCATTTTTTTGGCTTAATTGCAGTTTGAGTAAAATTTACAAGTAAAATTTACTTCTAGTTATCAATTCATTTTTTCTTCCATGTATTAGTGAAGCTGTTGCAGATAGTGGAAGAATTGTCATTGCATTACAGTATAATCTCAGCTCCAATGAACCAGATGAGTCAGAATCATAAAACACACTATCAGATTTGCTCAATCACAAATGAGAATTACAAGCCTGTTTAACTGCTTGCATAAAACGTGGCAGTACATTTCACTCATTTATATGTGCGATCCGTAACAGAACAGCATCTTGCTATGAATACCACCTGAGTCAGTCTGACGGTACATTTCCTGCTAAGAAGCCATTGAAAATTCAATTATTTTTCCTATAATGTTTTCAGACATGTTTGGTCAAACATGAAAATCACAGATACACCAACTCTGTATTTATTACAGGTTGGAATATGACAGAGCCCAGAAAAAACATATATAGAATGTGGAGAGATACCGTTTTGGTACTGTTATGTTTGTACTGTTTAAAGAGTGGGTACAATTACAGTGGGTACAATAGTACTTCCGCCTCCACAGAGACTTTTGTTTTGCTTTGGGACTTTTGTTCAGCTTTTCAATTTAAACCTGTTGTGGAAATTGCATATATTACCTTTTATTTGCATATTTATTGAGTAATCATACATATATTGCATTTATTTTGTTAGATTTACTGTTCTTCATTATGTGAATCACACATATTGTGAAAACAGACACTGGGCATACTGGTCTATTACCTCAGTGATGTTGACTGACTTTTACTAAGGTCACATATTGGAGCAGAGACAGGTTGCTGTTCTGGTGACTTTATGACTAGGACTTAAATACCATCTTACACATATTGTGTGGAGTAACAAGGTCACTGCCATGTATCCATTCCCAAAGATTGTAGACACCTGCTCATTCAAAGCTTTTCTTGAAAAAATAATTTATAGAAACTTTGCTCCCTTACCAACTGCAGAAGCAGCATCTACTCTTCAGGGAAGGCCTTATCCTAGATGCTGGAACATTGCTGTAAGCAAGCAAGTTCCTGACTCAGCAATAAGCTCAGTATTTAGAAGAGGTGTTTGGGTACTTCTATTCATATAGCATATATTGTACAGTCAGATGACCCCAGTTTTCAGAATCCTCTTATTCACAGCTATTTGCACACCATTTTTTATCATTCTGATGGGAAATAAACTTTTGTATATTGAGCTAAGCTGGCTAGTCGCAAATAGTTCCAATCTCTGCACAGTGTGACAGCAAGTGCCTTCCGGAACAAAACATAATCACTGGATTGAAAATGTTTACACTGTTCACGATGTCCCCTCTTCAGGAGTTATTCAGGAGTTTTGTTTGAAACAGTCAGTAGTAAATAAAAAAGATATGCTTGCACTGGACAAAATAAACATAACTGCATGGAGCAACACTTTTCACAACATCTACCTTGCTTGAGGGCCAGTTCTCAAATCCTTAAAGCACTTGTGAGAAGACCATTGACCTGATCTTGAGCCGCTGCCTCTATAAATCCAGTAGGAAAAGGCTCTCAACTCCAGCCTCTTTAACAACCCACTGAGTTTTGCAGCCCCCCCACGCACACACACTAGCATGATCTCAACCCACATACACATACCACAGGGCTCTGCACCAGGTCACTGCCCCAATATGACAGATTAAGACCAGATATTAATTCTCCCTCCAGTGTTGGAGGCAGCCAGGGCCCGTGGGTTTGCTGTGTCTGAGGCTATGTTTGTTTTGACCATGGCACTCTGCTATCCCTATTATTACTACAGCCTTAATGCCTTGATTTAATGCACTCTCAGAGGTCAGATATTGCACTGGCAGCCATAGAACATTTTCCTTCTTCACTGCCCCATTAATAACAGCAAACAAATCAGGGATGCAGCATAAATGTTTCCCTCCCCAGCATATTAGAACTGTTTGGATGAGGAGCACAGACGTCTTTATTATGAGAAAGAAGCTTCATTACAGAGGAATTCCTGCCAGAGTGTGTGTGTGTATGTGTGTGATTTTTTCATATACCCACATGTCATTTACATGGGGTCCCTGTCAGCACTAATTGCTAATGGTATTCCCACTTGGCTGGAATGAGTCCCAGAGCAAATATTATCTGAAATACACTGTTTTTCTCGCAGTATGATGTGCTCTGAGTGTTTTCCATTACTTAAGATCTGTATTTAGCAACTAAACAGAGAGGAATTCATTTTAAGTAACATGTTTCCTAAACTTTACAGCATGCGTTAATCTGTTCTTGAATGAAAGGTGGTAAGTAAAAAGGCCACAGTGTAATGAATGTAGAATTACTTCAAAGTGAAACACATGTACAGTTTGTTCTCAATTAACTGTATAATGGGTAATATTAATAATCTGGTTAGACAAAACTGCTCGAAGATTCACAAAAAGAGAACATCAAAGAAAATAAAAGATATGTATAATAGATATATCCAAGAAATATTTATGCAGTTTGCCTGGCTGTTTTCTCCCCTTAATGATTCAGGAGCAGTTTAATTAACAGACATGATACACATTTCACAACAGCTTTGTGCCACAGTGCAGCTTCATCAAAATCCTTTTAGCCTTTGCATCTCACATCATGTCAACAGGGACTAATGATGTCTTTACTGGACCCAATAGATCACTGCTTTTAGCTTTAAATTCATTGATGGTAGTTATCCTATGAGGGACATGTGGATGTTTTTTTTCTCTGGGGACTATAAAATGCCACTTGCCTGCTGCCGTTTCTCTACAAGTGGCAAAAACTAGTCCAGCCTGTCCAGCTAAGGCAACATAGTGGAAAGAAGTGTACTTCTCACTGACACTGCTAATCGGTGCATGAGCACTGAGGAAACAGCAATGGAGGAAGGCAGCTTAGCATTTGCACTGCCGCTGGAACACTGTGGCTGCCTTATGCTCTGTCTCTCAGCATTTACTGAGTTAGACACTAGCAGCATGACATGTTGTATTGGTGAAGTGCTGCAGTAGAAATGACAACTATTATCCATTATCTCCACCTCAGACTTATATGATAAAAGCAGACAAGTTTTCTCTGCTTCTCCTTCGCATCTTCTTTGGTTTTATAGCAAAGTAGTAAAATGATTTAAATTCTTGCAACAACCTCATTCAGTTCTTATGAAAATATTTCCACTATGCTTAGATATCTGCTGTTGCCGCTATTGTTGTGAAGTGTGTATATTAAAGAGCACATTAGCAACTTGTGTTAACAAGAGCAATCTATTCGGCTGGAGAGCGGCATGAGTGGACAGGTTTTGCGCTGTGTTTTGGAGGGCTGCACTTGTGCTCAGCAATTAATGAGAAACATACTTTCATTGTACCATCACACAAAGACTAATGGGTAACACTCGTTCCGCCACCACAAACAGAAAGTTGCACATTCTTACAAGGGGTCTAATGGTAATTCAGTAAGAGAAAGTTTACCAAATTTGCTAGACGAGTTCATTAGTCCATAATTTTGAGCGTTAGCAACTAGCTCCTTATCCTGTTTCCATGACTACTAGACTACTTAACAGAATGGTGTGATTCACCATCTCATTGTATTTAATGAGCCTATGGTCTCTGGGTTATTTGGCAGTCACCATTGTAGTCAGTCTGCCCACGAACAAATGAAGCCTTTTATCACGAGACATCACGATGATGTGTGTGTGTCGGTAGAAAACCACTCTAAATTGACAACGTCTGGTTTGATCGTCTCATCTTGCCTTTAGGCACTAGTATGACACAGTGGCATCATTTTGCAAAGTTTGCACGAGTCTGCCTGGATTGAGACTGCTGCATTTGTCAAGGCTGGGGATGCAAGGGATTGAATTTGCACTTGTTCATGCCTACAGGACTTCTAGGGTTTACATCAGGAGTCTTTTCCACCTGATCCTGCAGTTGATTCATAAGTACCTGAGTGCAGCTTCCACTGAAAATTAATCATGTTATACCTGTATATTGCTTCAGCAAGGAGTGTTTTATGAGGCAAGAAAGGATAATGCTGAATCACTCAGGCAGAAGTGTAGACGGGCAAGGCAGGTAACATATTCCAGTGGCACCCACTCGAGGGACGGGGGAAAAACCTTTCAACTGACTCTTTAACGGCTTGTATGATTTACAGCATTGCCAATGACAAGAATTGCACTGGAAGTGCACATCACTCGGCTCCTTTGCTTATCCTTCCCCTCCATATTGTTTATACACCATTAATCTCCCACTCCTTCCTCCACTTCCCCACTTCCTGTTATGCAAGCACAGAGTGCCCTGGGCTACTCTCACGCAACAATGCATCAGCGCTGTCCACCGTGCAAGAAAGAGCATTCGCTTTGCTCACAGTGGGCTTTCAGTCCTACAGCTCTTTCCAAAAAATAAGCGCCTGCCGATCGCTGTCACAGACTCATAAAAGAAATGGATTTCTTCAAATCTCTGAATGACGGAAGGATGAAAAAAAAATCTGATTGTAGCATGAATATGAACTTGAAGGAGTGTGGAATTATGGATGTTCTTCCTCTCAAACACTGAAGGGAGAACAAAGAGCGAACATTAATTACACACATCAAGTAAGAAATCTTTTTAATAGCTATCAACATCAAAGCTAATGGAGGACTCAAATGGGATCCTCAGAGAATGCTCCCCCTTTTTTTCTGAGACTGCACATTTGTGTGCGTGTGTGGGTTTGTGTGTGCTTGTGCACGTGTGTGTTATTAGGATGGGCCTTTAGACGTCGGGGTATGCAGCCGTCGGAAGAATATTTTCAGAGCAGTCTGCTATTCTCCAAAGATTTCACACTTTGCTCAAGGAAGAAATCACAACATGTTGGTCTACCCAGCTGAATAATCAACATCATTAGACAATCTATTTTTCTTCCCTCAGTATTAAAAAATGAACAGCCCCACCAAGACACAAAGCCTTGGCAAGCAGGGACTTGGTCTTGATTTGCAGGGGACCAATGAAACAGCTTTGCGGGGGCGGGTGCTCTCTCAGATGTTAAGACATATAAATTATGCAGAAAGCAGCTGTTCTAATATTTACCACCATGTATGAATATTCTTTAATGGATATGAAGAAGCTATAATCAATATACCTCTCTGCTTGATAGAGGCGCAAAAAGGAATTTCAGGTACAGATGGGACAGATGTCTGGATGTCTTTTTTTCCCCCCATGTTTTTTCTCAATATATTTGTAATTGTTCCTTCATTGTGGTGCAGAAGAAGCAATTATTCATCAGTGTGAGAGTATAAAGCAAAGATTCTAAACTTTCCAAACATTGAAGACCCACTGCCCTGCACAGTTTAAAGTTTTCCAGTTCCAGGACATGCACTTTAAACTGGGAAAGGCATATTAATTAGCTGATTAGCTGGACTGGTTACGCTGGTATCAGGGAAAACACAAAAACATGAAGTGCTGGTGGGGGTTCGGTATCCAGGGCCAGGGCTGGGAACCACTGCTTTGCACTTTTAAGAGATAATCACCTGTGAGAGGCCTCCCTTGTTGTTCTGTTGTTTTGCTCCTCACAGCACAACCTTGACTAAATTATGCACCAGCAAGTTGTTGGTGTGTCAAACTAGGTCGCTTTCCAGCAGCCTGCTCAAAAATAAAGGCTGAGCTTTAATTGGCAAGCACCAAGTGGAGAGCTAGCAAGCTAGCAAACTCACATGCCTTTCTCAGCTCTGACTGGGATGCAAATAATGTATTGGAACAGCGGAGTGAGCGGTTCTTTCAAGTTTCATCCCCCCCTTCTCACTTCTAATGCCAGTTTCAGTTGAGCCACGCAATGTTTAACCTCACCACCCCCGGTTCCCCAAGGCCCTGGCTGGAATCTCCGGGTTGAAATGAAAGTGGCGGTGGGCGGCAGCAGGGCCGAGCTGAATGAGCTATGCTGAATGACGGTAAGATAATTGGGGTGCTGCCGGAGCTCTGCTCTACTCTTTGGATCAAGGGGACAGGAACGGATGGTGGGGTGAGGGAAGAAAAGCTTACTCAGCACACAGAGACATTTAAAAGCACACACACACGCTCTCCCTCTCTTGCACATACACTACAGCTGCTTTGCATTCTTAAAATGGCACTTAGGCACATAGCCTGTGGTTTGGTTATATTGCAAGTTATATTGCTAGCTTGGCGTCCTTGCCTGGCGGCATGTTTACCCAGGAGACACTAGCTATCTAGCACACGGTGACGCGTGCCTCAAACCCTTTGGCTAATAAATCATTGACGGCCTGATGTGCGTCGATAGCAGAGCCTTGTCAGTTTTGATACTTCATTAGCATTTCTGTCACTTTGCCTTACACTTAACATAACTCCAGCTGCGTGCCTCAATTCGGCCCGTTCGTCGGCATGACAATGACAAGCCATTGCTCAAAGTGACAGCCTGCCATGACAACATATCCGCTGGAGAGGAGGAGGTGCTGGAAGCTCAGAGCTTGCCAAAAAACATATTCTGCACAGAGATCCGGATCACTGAACGGGTCTAATGTCAGATGTATTGATTCGTAAAACAGCAGGCTCCCCCAAAAGTTTCAAGACTTCTTTGTTGAGATGGGATGTGAAGAGCTATTTTTGTTTTGCAACACAATTTTTATCAACTCATTGGTTAATCTAATAATTGGATTTGGTCTATAGCAACGCTGTAGCGATTTCTTCAAAACTCATTTTTAACCTTTTTCACATACGATCAATCAAATCTGACTTGCGTTTACACCTTTCTGTTTAATTAGTTAAGTTCCTGTGTAATAGTGTATGAGTTAAATGGGTTTTATTGTAAATGTATGACAAGTATCACAAGAATATTTGTAGACAGTGGAAATAAGATCAATTTCAAAACCCAAAGTTTCTCACAGTACACTTTGCTTTTACTTCCTGCAAGTAAGAAACGTCCTAGTAAAAGTCATGTCTTACCTACACGTACAAACTGGTTGAAAATGTATCCGCATTTCCATCAAAATTTGTCCTCTGGCTCAAAAGCTGCCAACAGTAAAGGCCAATTTTAACAGACTCCTGTCTGTTTGAAAGGCTTTCTAAGTTGAATGATTCCAAAAATGAACATCAGTGACATATTAGCAGTGGTATATCACTTTGTGATGACTGGCGAAGGCGCACGGTGGTCTTTCTTGGCTAGAACATGCAGGTAATTTCCTGTTCCAATGTTGTGATAAGCCAGATGGCCACATGACCCACAGTGAGCCAATCACGCACTGTAGATGAACAGAGCACAGGAATACTTCTCATTGCTCCAGCGCACATATTACCGCAGTGCTGCTCCTGTTATATTTGCTGGTCATGTTTCACTGAATATTTGGCTCCATTTCCATGCTATCAAACAAGTTCAGGTGGTTGGGTAGGCAGCAAGGAAACAAACATACAAGCATGCCAAACAAGGTGAAACGATCATCATTATAATTATTATTTATTTATTTATTTATTTTTGGAAGTGGATACGGAGTTTATACTACATGTTGAATAATATGGACTCTGTTAATTCTTTTTCATTTTACCAGTGAAAACCTGCATGGACTGATCAGTGGCCTGATCTAATTATGAAGGGTATAGCCTACATGGTTTATTATATTAACTGTGTACTCTTTTTTTTCTCCTCCCCCCTCCTCCCTGTGGTGTATTTCTTCACAGTACATTAAACACACAAAGCTAGTCCTCTGGGTTCACAGGAGCTCTCTGATTCTCTGCCAGTGCTGGTCAGAAAATGCACCATGTTGCCTGACCCTTGCTCAGAGGCAGGTGACCTACATAGTACGCAATACAGTTGAGGCTTCTTTGTGTCTTTCCCTTAGAGAGGAGCTAGTGCTTGACATTAGAGTATAAAGCAGCTAACAAATGCATAGTTTAGAGAGAAATACACTCCGGGCTGTGCTACGTTTGTGCCCTTGCGCTTCGATCCATCCTTGGTAATTTGAAGCGGCTCCGGCATTGACTCGTTGGGCTCCGAGTGTTTTGACAGACTCTGCATCAGGAACGTGTACTCTGCAGGATTCATTACTCGTTATGTCGTTTCACCCAAACTGTCTGAATGTTTTCCAATTAGAAGCTCTCATCCGTTAAAATTGGCACCAATGCACTTGTTCTGCCGAGGTACACTTTTAATTCAAAGGCTGATTTTCACCTTAATTGGTGCTACTCTGATTTTCTGTTCTTGTTCGCCTGCATGTTCGTCAGCTGCGAGTCAAAAAACAAGTAGAAAAAGGCCGGAGTTGGTGGTAAGGGGGGTTGGGGGGGCGTGAGATCATGGTGGCATGACAATGCGGAGTGAGGCTTTTGAATACTTCCTTGACCCGGCTAACCTGCACACTGACTTTGACTAATTAGATGTCGGCGAGCTGCCACTGAATGCAAAGGCAGCAATTAATAGTCGTCCATGTTCAGCTTAACAAGAAAATGGACTTAATGTTGGCTAAGTGCTTTCTAGACTGTTCAGGCTTCTCTGGGACCCGTGTGTGTCTTCTGCTTCAGAAGTTGTGAGCACAACCCAAGGCATCAGTAATAAAAAGGCTAGTGCTGAAACACTTTGTAAAAGAAACTTTAAAACATCTCTATGACTGAAAATAGAACCGAGGGAAAGATGTTATAGTATCTATTAGTACTGGGTGTAGTTTCCACTGGTGTATCATGATAACATACCGTTCCATTAAACAGCAGTTTGATGCACCGCAGAATGAAAAAGAAATACATTCTAACAGTCCTATACCAAACCTTTACTGCCAGAAACAAATCTTATGTGGCACATACTAGAAAAGTGGCCCATTTCTCATTTTCCTCATGTATGAATAAAGCACACATCTACAGTGCTTATATGTTGCAACACTATATAAGTTTATGAATAAATATGCATTTTTTATTAGGTTCTAATACAGCATATTTAAACGTTGTAAATTGTATGTAGACCATTTCCATATGGGTATATTCATAATTATATCGCTCACTTTACATGTGGTGTCCAGGACCCGAGAGTGAATTACAGGGCTGTATCTATTCTGCATTTTAATTAAATAGTTGTCGTCTTCTTTTTCTTCTTATTAATAATAATAATAATAATAATAATAATAATAATAATAATGAGGTGGTAACTCCTTAGAGGGCAAAATACTTCTCTGAACCCAATGACCACTAAATGCAGGTTCAAACCCCCACTTTCTAGCAATGTGTCCTTGAGCAATACACTTGACTCTCCCTGTCTCACAAACTAATCAAACATGTGCCAAGCTGGAAGCTAATAGTGACAAAATGTTTGCAGCAAAATGATTTATAAAAGAAAATGTATGATAAACAGCGTTCCCGGTGGAGAAGAAACCATAATAAAATTGAGCCATTAACTAAGAGGTATCCGGTTCACAAGTATTAGGTTCACTGGTTCACAAGAAAGACACCTACATCAGCCGTCAATGATGACAGACAGAAAACCTACGCAAAACTTTATATCATTTGTGCTACATTATATTTTTATAGTTTTTATGGCGTCACATCAACGCCAAAACTAGAGCGCATAAAATCTCTTGCCGCAAAAATTTTGCCAGCGTAAATTTCAAAGTCGCGCGCAAAATGGCTTGCTGCAAAAAAATTGCTGGTGTAAATTTCAAAGTCGCACACGGAAATGTGAAACTCGAGAGCACAAAATTAAGAATCGCGTGCGTGATTGTGATAATGTTGCTCGCGAATTGTATTTTTCCTCTCGATGTGTTAAATGTCTTTGCGCCCGAAGTAAATTACCGATGAACAGCTTATTTGCTCGAGTGAGATTTCTGCGCGCACTGTTTGAAAGGGGGTGGGTTTTGGCAATTTGGAGGCGGGGCTTTGATAGTTTCCACTGTGTAGTATTATTGTAGTGATAATAATTATTTCATGGTTACTTACTAATCTAATAAGCACGCAATCAATGGTAATGTAACCGACACCTTTGTCACTCGCTCACAAATGTTATAATGGTATGTCACCAATTTCTCTGTACCATCGTCCATCAATGGACCAAAAAGCATGAACGTAATGGATGAGTGGATGAAACGTATGCAGATATACCAAAATATAATACTGGACTATCAGTCCAGTGTGTGTGTGTGTGTGCGTGTGTGTGTGTTTTATTCAGCTGCTTTGGTACTAGTTTCCTAATGTACTTTCCATCTGTCTTTACAGGACATTTTGAACAGACAGATGTTGTTGAGGCTCCTGTCTAAATTGGACATTTGGCTCGCAAATTAACCTATAGATTTAGATTTCATGGAATTTACATGTAGGCAGGTACATGTAGGAACTTTCTTTAACCAATTACCAGACCAGGATCCATTGGCCAATAGGATTCGCAGGCAGAAACTGTCAAAGCCCCGCTTCCAAACTGCAGTTCTTGCGCAATATTATCACAATCGCGCACGCAATTTTATATTTTGTGCTCTCGAGTTTCACATTTGCGTGCGCAACGAAATTTACGCGCCAAGAGATTTTGCGCTCCAGTTTTGCCGTTGATGTGACACCATATGTTTTGCTATCATTCATCTAAGTCCAAGTGTTATGACAACCTCATAACACATTTCATGAAAAGCTAACAACCTTCTTAATATTGTCCTTTCAGCAAGGATGGTAGTCAGTTAATTAATTACATAAACAGTAAAAAGAAACTTATATCATCTGACATTGTAATATGTGGAAAATGTCACAATATTGAACCCAATGTCTCTGATAATGAATCGTATCAGCGTTTACAAGCTCACTCCAGGCTGGCCCTGTTCTTTGTAAAAAACTCTTTCATAGTGGATCGGGTTTTGTGAACCGTGTTTTGGTTTTTAGTAATGGTCTCTTAGTGTTGGCAGCCATGCCACCGTATCGGCATTATTATGAGCTCTGACAGCTTCAGTGGCACAGCTGCATTAGCCCATAGTGGAGAGGGGACCGTCTCGGCCTGCTCCGGTCCCACTTGCTTTTACCCAGCGCCTTTTTTATTCACATGTCTGCTGTGACGCCACATATCCAGTTTTAATGCACTCAACAATGCTACACACACGCCATCCATCAGTAAACTTAACCCTGTCACATTACACTTACTGCATTCAGCCCAGCAGTATTCTCAGACAGATAAAAAACACATACCTTTTTTGTTTTCATCGGGTGTTTTTCATGTTTGTATGTGAAACACGATTGATACATGGAAAAAATGAGCAACACATAGATAGCCAAATTGCTTATATGCCATGAACTCTAATATAAAATAATTTAGCAATGTAATGTCTTCCAGCTTTTGTTCACTTTTTTTCCACTTCATGGTTAGATGTGTTAAAACAGAACACATGAATATAGTTCGACTATATTTCATCATACATCATGACACTTATCTGTCATTATACTCCCAGGCGTAGAAACACAGACACATGAACAGAAAACTAGCTTTTAAGTTTATAGGTAAATCTTTTGCAAAAAAAAAAAAGAAAATAATTTAATAATTCACACACGGGACCTGAGGTGATTCTGTCAAACTGTTTTTATGCATGCAGTTGTACTACACCCTTCTGTTTTGAACCTCAAATTAGATGCAACTCTATGCCCTGTGGAAGCCCGTGGGAGCTAAAAAGAAAAAAAGCATTTTTTTCTGACGAAAATATGATTTTAGAATATTAATTTAAGATGAACTCATGCTAACATCTGAGAATCTACATTCACGTTTTTATGATATGAAGTTTCCTGTATGGCAAGTGACAAATTGCATTTGTATGATCAGTTTTTATTTGTGGTGAGGAGATGAGCATCACTGTTAACAGCATTTAGCTTGATAAACACTTATTTCTCATGTGTGAATTCTTTTTCCTTTTTTTTTACCTATAAGCTTGATAACTAATTTTCTGTTCACATGTCAGTGTTTCTACGCCTGGAGGTATAATGACAGTATACTTGAAAACAAGTAAACATTCTGAATAATAACTGGATGAATATTCTGATGACCAAATACATGAGAAAATAAAAATGTTTGTTGCAATGTTTGCTGCTCTTCGTGCTTCAGATGAATTTAGTAAGCTGGCTTATTCCTTCTATCTCAAACAGCTTTTAGACTTGGAACACTATTCTAACATTTGTGGCTTAAGTAATCTAATGTGTGATAGTTGTGGGATGTGTTAAATGTAGCATGAAGTTCAATGATCATGCCTCTATGAGGCAAGTACATCCCGGTGATCAGTTCTTATTTGCTGCGAGGAGATGAGCATTAGATGTGGATGTTGACGTAATACGCTCATTTAAGTTCTGCACAAATGAACTTTTCCACCCAAGTGAGCCATTTCTATAGTGATTCCTGACTACTGCGCAGTGGTAGCCGTCGATTTGCAGCGGTATGGTATAACAGGATTGGTTTCTGATAATGGATTTCATACCTGTCATTATAACTGAAGGTCAAATATTAGCAATAAGTGCTATTCAAATCTGCTATAATTGAATAGTTGAATGGCCAATTAAAATCCCTTTTGGAGGTTTAGATAAGGGGAATTAGCTTTCTTTTATTCACCTGCGCTCAAAGAGTCGCTCCCTTCGCAAGCTATTCCACCCCAAGTGGGAAAAGATTTTTTCCCTCCAACACTGGTTTAATGATAGTGGCGAAGACAAAACTTAGTATTGAGGCTTCTCCCCTGCTGGGGAAATGGCCTGGGGAGACTTGAATAGAGTCTCTTTCGAAGCAGCTCATTCTGTCTGCTACCGTACAGCATGTGGGTGAAGCTTGCGCACACACACACACATGCACGCACGCACGCACGCACGCATGAACGCACACACACACACACACACACACACACACACATACATACACACACACACACACACACACACACTCCTCTTCTGTGTTCACACCCGCCCCTGAAAGAGAATGAAATTAGCCACACTTCCCACATATTCCAGGATAGATTCCCCACACTGCCATCAGGTCCCAAAGACAAAGTCACCATTCTCTCTTTCGTCCCATCCTTGTTTTCTTACAGACGGTAATCAGATCCACTGCATCAAGCCTTTATCTTAGCATTACACATTTGAGTATTTTTAGAAGTGCAGTTAATAGAGGCGCAGTAATGGGTGTGTTTGTGCAGGAGAGAGAGGAAGAAGGAGAGGAGGAGGAGGAGGTAGAGGGGAGGCAGTTGGATCGTCTGAATGTGTCTGTACCGGCACCAAGTACCAGCCCTGTGATTCTAGTCCCAATGCGCTTTACTGCTGAGAGTGAGCGAGGCGGATTTGCAAAACTGAAAATAATTGGCTCACTGTGGGACTAAGCAGGTTTTCAACACCTCGTCTGGTGAGGTCTCAGTCAAAAACGGTTGGTTGGTTGTGCAGGGAGCACTAATTGGTTTTGTCAGGTGAGATTATATACTCACCTCTACCCACTATTTATTTCATTTTAAGGCAGTCAAAACTAGGCTCTACACATTGGACGAAGTCCTGCTTTATAAGATCCTAAGACAAAGTCATCCCAAGATAATGTCATTCACAAACTGACATGCAAATGCCTGTCTATGCCTCTATATCTGTTTGAACATTTAAACAAAATGTCATTTATCCTCAGCTCCCAGCATGCTTTCAATGAAAGAATCATTCACAAGAATGCTAATGTGGTATTATATGAAAATTGGTGGGGCAATAATCAGAATAACATATTGACATGGTATATGAAAGTTATGTAACAATCCTATTGACAGATTTAGTTACATGATGAACTAAATGTACCGTTTACATTCTCCAGTGAAACGTTCAGGTCTGTGAGTCGCTATGCTTGTTATTGATCACTAAAACAGTGACCTCAAATGGTTCATTCCAAATGGGGCTTTCATGGCTGTGCTCTTAACGTCACTACAAGTGCTGCGATGTTAAATTGTCATGTTCAGTTCCACCACAGCCTGTGACCCCCTATTTCAGAAAGTGCCGGAAAGCTGCGGTTGATCCCCTCTCATTCTCGAGCACTCAGCACACTGTACCCATAAAGCCTTGAGTGCTTGGAGGAGCTGCGCACTAACCTAACCTTCACAGACGCGCTCCATGCTCTCTTTTTCACCTCCGTTACCCTGTCTCACTGCAGCATAAGTAGGAGGAAAGAGAGTTGGATGAAAAAAAAAATAGAAATTTTAAGGCTTGCAGCTTTCCACCACACACATACACATTCAGGGTCCCACTGCAGCCTTCATCAGGGAGGCAAGAGAGTTCGCCTGGAGCGTGAGGCGCACAAGAGAGTCACTCGCTAATCTCCTCAACTACTAGCTTTGACCTACACACACACTTTCTTCAGCTCCAGTTGCAGGAGGAAACCCACTACTCCATCACTGTCAGCGTCTGGCCTAATGAGCGCCAGAGGGCACGGGGGTCAACGACTAAGCTGATTTGCCTACTGATAAGCATTGGCCAACAGACACGGCCTGTACAGAGGAAAGAAAAGTCCTTCTTCTCTTAAGGCCAAGCTGGGCTCTTTTAGAGCTCATGGTGTTGCGATGACACCACAGCTGAGTGTAGCCCGATGGCACAGTGGCTTGATTTTGAGATTTGACTGGAGTAGAAATTGAACAAAGAGCAATTGTTTCCAATCACACAATTTCATAAGAAAAATGTGACACCTTAATCTTTTTTTCATCCCACTGGCTCTGAATAGAGACACTTTGTCTAACATGTTCTGGGCCACATTACCAGTTTCATATATATATATATTTTTTTTTTGCTGCTGTTTTTTTTCCCTGCAACTTGATCTTTTGTCATTCTTAATGCCAGACTAAGTGATGTGAAACCAAAATTGCTCCGCTGTGCTTTCACAGCGGCATTGGAACAGGTAACCGATTATAGACTTTGAGCTCATTTACATATGTTTATGCAGCTGTTTTGGTGCAAGGAGAGTGTATGGCTGTAATTGTCTAACTTTTAGAGTATAATTATGCAGCCATTTGCACACTGTAATCTTGGATTGTATGTTTTTCACAGAATTAATTACAGCGAGGCCTGCCTGCTGCCTGGATTGCTGCTTTGTCTTTTTGTCGCTGCATTCTGTTTTTTAAATAATAGCCCAGAAATGCAGACATAATAGTCATCTTTGCATAGCTTGGAAAAATGTTACCTTTGTTTGAAATCCGTTGGTTTGTAACCTCTGGTTCTGCTCAATTGCTGTATACCAATATCTGGCAGTCGAAATGTTTTCACCTTCTCTCTGCTGCACGGATAGCGCCTTATCACTTGGTCATTTTAGCAGCTTATCTCCTCCCTCCTTTTAAAATCTCCTAATAGCCCCATTGAGCCACTGATGACTTTAATCTCCAGGAATGAGGTGCATATTTAAGCGAAATGTTAGGAGCTGTGTGGGCAGGAGTTTCAAGTTCAGACAGGTGACAAGCAAGGGGGTTACTCTCTTTCAGATGGTGGTGGGTCCAGCTACTGGATTTTCATCATGGTGGGGGTGGCTGAGATTTCCTAGCTTGCTGATTCCAGATCCACACTTGATGCCTTTATTTTGGCAAGGCACTTCCTTGTCGAACACCTGATAGGGCTATTGGCAGCTCCAGGGAGACAGACAGCAGGTACAATCAATACGACCATCCTATGTCAATGAGAGACAGCCATGCCCAAGGGCTGGCGATCCATCAGAGCTCCAACAGGCTTTCCTGTCCACCTGGACAAGCCTGAAGTGCACTGAAGATGTGCATAAATAAAAAGGGCTATTTTAATTAGGTGCTCTGCTTCTGAAGCTTATTCAATGTCTCCCTCTCCTAAGTGCCATTAAGAGATGCCTAAATAATGCATTAGCCACACAAAGAAAGGTAGCCCCCCCTGCTTTTCTGCAAATGTACTGTTGCCAACTTCTTGAGGACATTATGGAGGCAACCTTTTTTCCTTTCGAGGCAATCTCTGTGACCCTAAAAAGATGCTGTGCGTGGGAGTTGTCACTCCGAGGACACTTTGTTCACTTTAGTGTTTGCAGAAGGCAACAGTCACTAAGCATCTGGCCTACGAACCAGCAGGGAAAAGTGAAATGGTATGCTGAGAGAATTGCTGCGTACATAACTGGAGGAACCAGGTGTGACATTTGAAACTGTAAAATTGCGGCTTGTAAAAAGAAAACTTTGTTTTTCATATATATATATACCGAAACCGAACTGAAACCTGAACCGAAACCGAAAATGGGGAAACACTTGGCCGAAAACCGAAAATATATATATTATTATCAAATTATTAAAAGAATATTTTACAAAAATATGTTATAAAACATGTTTATTTAGCATTCATACAATGCACAATATAATATATAATTTGAAATAATATATTTTACTTGGCCCCACTCATGAATAGCCTAAAAGATGGCT
>JBBPDH010000136.1:7306662-7318853 GCA_037974565.1 Clupeocharax schoutedeni
GGAGCCAAGACTGAGAAGAGTCTTGACGCATGTTTCCCTCTTCTTTTGAGCGGCGGAGGCTCAAGACGAGCTGTGCTAAACCTGTCAAATAACTGGTGAAGTGAACCAGGAGTTTCTGAGGAGGGAAATCTACTGGACCCCAGCCTTCCAGGACTGGAATTTGACACCCCTGCTTTCAGGGAAGCCAATCTACCGCACCCCAAATGACCAGTACCTAAATTCCAGAGACCTGGAGGTGGCTTCAGCTTGGGCACTTTTATTGAAAGCGACTTACAGTTTTTGAGCATCACAAGTGTAGGCAAATGCAGAGTTAGCAGTTTTGCCCAAGGTCTCTTACTGTAGCAGTGTGGTGAGCTGCCTGAATTAGTAATCGAACCCTGCTCTCTTGCTCCGTAGGCAGCAGCATTATTCACTACACTAACCAACAAACAACACAAGTATCTCAGCTGCAACTGAATCAGCAATGTTTTGATCCTCTCACTTAATTTGCAGATTTAACCATCTGAGGTTCTAAGCTTTTCTGGCACTTTGAGACAGTTTGCTATCTTTACATTTTTAAGTATTTCATCTAACTAAAAACATGTATGTCAAATGTGACACATATGGTTATATTCTGGAAAGCCTCAGCAACAAAATGTGATATTGTGTCAATGAAAAAAAGGAAAAAACACCCTTAATATGTCTGAGCAAGACTTCTGAAGTATGAACCTTTAAACATACGTGTTGGCTACAAAAAAGTAAGCAGAGCATTCCGAAATGTTATGTAGTTTTACTTCAAATTGTGATAATTTAAGACTACCTGCTTTTTCTTTGCTCTTTCACATGCATACTCACTAGATGGGTGTGTCCTGTAACGTGTAACTTCCTCCTCCTCCTTTTAATGGCCACGTGTCAATGGTTGTCATTGTCTGCCTGGCCCTGTCCCAAAGCTTTTGTGGTAATTAAATCTTTTACAAATACTTAAAATAGACTCTGCTACACACTGGTATAATGGAAGAAATAAGTATCAACATTGCAAAAACAATGTAAGTAAAAAAAGTATAAAGTATATGTAAAGTATATGTATATAAGCATAACAGTTTGTTTTCTGCAAAGCTACACATTACATGCAACACACTTCCACTGAATTTTTGTTGTCCTTTCCTGCTGATGGCCACTGTCGTTTGGAGAGGACAGGCTAGCTCTTGGTTTAAACAATAACAATTTGGACAGGATGAAAGGTAGGGGAACTCTGGTGGAGAACAGAGAGGTTGGTTTTGTTTGGAGCCAATGTAAGATAAGATATACCTTAATTAGTCCCACAATTTGGAACTTTGCTTCGTCATGGCAGAACGTGGACAGTACAAAATTAAGAGCAGCAAAAATGAAGAAACAATAGAATAAAATACTATACCAATACTCCACCGGTCAGTTCATTGTTGGTTTTTATGAGAGGATACACGTTCAATATACTGGATCTGTGCCTGCATTAAAACCCTCAAAACTCTCATTACTTATGGTTGATTTGAGTGCATAACATTCTCTCATGGTTTCCTGAGATCTGACATGAAGCTGAAGCTTGATCAGAGCAAGGTATTCACTGGGAGATACTCAAGTTCTCTCTGTGTTGGTTTATTTAGACAGTTGGTTTAGAGAGGGGTCAGAAAGTTCAGTAGTTTGCTTTATCTCTATGTTCACATTAAAAGTCAGAGAGAGAGAAATAAAAAAAAGAACACTGAGACCACAAGAGCTGTGTGTAGCTTTATGTTTTCTGAAATAATTATGACAGTAGGCAGCAAAATCCCCCGACGTGTATAAGATTTTATTATCAACTTTGCATAGATGAAAATGGAATTGTTCCTCAGTCTTAAAATTGCACAAATGTGTCTGTAATGGATGTTTTAGTTTGTTTTTTTTTACTTGAATTGTTTTATTGTTTCATTTATGGGCAGATTTGCAATCTGTCAAAACATAATCAATGCAAGGTGAGAGGTAAGACAGATTGTGAAGCAACCTCTCATTGAGCCTTCGTCACATCTCGTTTACGGCACAGCGGTGGCTCTTCGATTTCAGGGGGGAGGCATCAGAAAGGTGGGAAGAACACCTTCACGAAGGGCATGAGGGAGAGACAGAGGCAGAAAGAGAGGAGGAGAGGTGTTTGGAGATGCAAATTTGTCATTAAACAGAGAATGTGTGTGACGCCGCTGCTCCGCTTGAGTGGACGCGGGCCTGTCTGCTGCTGTGTAAGCATCCAGCTAACGAAGCCAGTGGTAATCACATGCGGCTGGATGAGACGTTACTCCAGCAGTAATGTAAGAACACACACAAATCTACTGACAGGCCTGCCACGTTCAGTATTTAAGTTCACAGACAGTGACAGTTTGGAGGTTCAAACGAAAACAACAAAGCTAGTAGATTTTATTTCCCAATCCGACTTAACTTACCACGACATGGCAAATCTGCAAGCACACAACACTAGAGCCAAAAACATAAAACAAGGTATAAAAACAAAATGGGATTCTATATGGCATTATTTCTGAGATGATCACAATTAAACATGTGTTAAAATTTAACCTGCATTTTTTAAATGATTAAACAAACATTCGACTTGTTTGTCATTCAGTAACACTATTTTCATTGAATATATACAGGGTTCCATTGAACCTGCATATGAACATTGAGATTAAGTACATTTTCAATTGGCTGGATATTCTATCCAGTGAGTGTCTATCATATTTAATATATATACAGACTCCTCAGAGACTGTAGCTGTCTCGTTCTTATTCATACAGCTGGAAGGTTCTTGTTACAGTGGAGGCTTTCAAGGGGAACCAGAGCTTTCCATGTTGCTGTTTTGTTAGTTTGCGCCTCACTGATTTATCCATAGTATCCCACGAGCGCCGTCCAGCCTAGTTTGTGGACAGTGATGAAAGTATTAGTTAAAGTCACTTACAAACTGGATTTAAATGAGAGAGCTATAGAGTACAACTTCTCTCAGAGCAACATACAGTGTGAGTGGATTGTGCACAACCTTAAATCTTATTTCTGTTGGTTTGAATTTTAATGTTAGTGTTTCTCTGAGCCCAGATAAAGATGCAGAACAGACTAAAGGAATTTTTTTAGTATAATTTAGAACAAAGTCTTTCTATGTTGACTAATATTAACGTCTGAAAAAGATTTATTTAACTTTTTTTGGTGGGGGTTTTATTCTGACAGTGACTATACTTAGACATTGCCTTGTCAAAGAGAGCTCTCCCATGAGATTTTTTTTCAGCCAAACAACACAGAGGCACTCAATTAAAACACATTTTGAGCCCAGCGATAAAGGATGTCGGCAGCAATTTCCAAGGCTGTTATTTTCATTTTTCCTTATGTTCTTTTCACTTTGCACTGTCAGACTCAGTCATCGCTGTTGTGTTCGGCTGACTGGGACCGCACTGGCTGTGTGATTTGCGTGAGTGTCCGCCGTAATGGGTGTCCCTCCCAGCCAGCTTCCAGCAGATGGCTGTGATTGGCATGGCCGTAGCGACGGGGCTCTGGATCTCAATTACTACTCTGGCCCCAACGTCCCTCTGCAAAACCATGTACGTCAATGAACTCCCGTGTGATGCATCAGGTCAGTCCGTCGATCAAAGACAGGGGAGAAAAAAAAACAGTGCTTCCTTTTTTCCCCTGAAACAGCAGTGTAAAGAGCACTTTAGGGAACAATTTAGACTATTCCTGAATATTTGATTATGCTGCTTTTATTCGTATGGAAATGACAGGGGCTTGTCTGTTAAATTAATCCACTAAGAGGGGGGAGATGTAATTAAAAATCTCTATTTTGGCCATGTCTCCTTCATTGTTTGTTTTTTGTGCATTTGTGAAGGCTGCGAGGACAGGCCTCTGGAGATTTAATTGGCATTCAGGGAACACTGTATTGTCCATTAATTTTTAATACCTGCGTCATACTCTGCTTTTAGTGCTGGGAAAAGGCTTGCATGCTGATTTTGTTAGATTTAGCAGGCACAAAATGGTGAAAATGTATGACCTAGTTTGGATCACATAGAGTGGATGAGTGAAGGGCTGGTGGAGAGTTGACCAGCTCTAGTTGCTTCTAGTGTCTCACATACAGGATTTGAAATTGTTTTCTTGTGTTTATATTTTTCCAAAGGATAATTAGGGTGCATAGGTAGGTTTTTTTTACAAGCTATTTTTCTAGCCACTCCTTAAAGTTGACCACTATTTTTTGTTACCGTGCCTCTAGGAAAAATGTAAATGACTATTGTTTTCATTGTCTGCCTGATATTACACCTTATTCAAAAAACAGTCAGTGCTGGAACACTCTTCACAAATTGAATAATGCAAATAGGCAACTTGATGTGCTGTATTCTGAAAATATGGATATATGTAAATGCAATGGTTTTTGTAATATCACTGTAATATGATCTAATTTGTTTTTTTATGTAATGGACTCTTTCTGCCTATTTCTTAAAATGTACAGTAATCGATGTACATCTTTTCTTGTTGCCCCTTTTGGTTTCTGTCAGTGTTTCAGTCTCTCTCTCTCTCTTTCTCTCTGTCTATTTCTCTCTCCCTCTCTCATGCACAAGCCTACTGAGTTTAAAACATTGATAAAAGCTGTAGAAAACACAGGCTGTGTTTTTGGTGCCTGTGAATGATTCCCAGTGATTTGAAGCATCTACATGGCACATGAAGCCACTCCATATAGTTTTTGCTTTGCCTTTTGCGAGGAAACAAACAGCTCCCTCATTCTGTTTCTTCTTTTTCAACCAGGCTGATGTTTTTCTTATTGCCAGCTCCAGATGTGCCTTTGATTTGATTTTGTTGCCGTCTTGTTCTGTCGTGAAGGCAAACATTTCACAGAACAAATGCTGCTCTGTATCAGAATTCTGCGGAGCTTTCCAGTGAGTAAGTCGGGCAACAAAGTAGCTTCAAATTAGTGGCAAATTCATTTTCATTATGTGTGGTTACATTGGGATTGATTTGTGCACAGTTTGGCAATGGCTGTTTGGTAGTCGAACAGCGGCTTTAATTCGCTTCGATGAGGTGGATGTGCGCATGAAACACACACCACATTTAGGATTCTCATTTTAGTCACAGCACGTTAAAATGTCTTGGATTTTCTCCCTGACATCTTTCCCTCCTCCTTCCCACTTTTTTTTTTTTTACTGATTGGTGTGTTTATGTAACTGGCATGAAACAGCATGCCTCTGTATTCCTCAGAACACAGCACACAATGTCATGCCTCTATTTTTTTTCCTGCTGTGAGCTGCAGTAAATACAGCATTTTTTTTTTTTTCCAAGGAGACATTTAGTCATACCTCATTTGGTTTGAGGATACTCATCACGCTCAATTAGTTAGTCTATGTTTTTTCTGTCATCCTTTTTAATAATAATTATTGTCCTTTTTATGCTCAAATCAAGTAATTACAGCATAGAGTTGAGGCCTCCCTGCTCCGAGAGAACATGTTTGCCTATAAGCTGTCTCCAGTGTCTGTGCTACGCTGGAGGTGAATGTTTGTACCCACATATTGCCTGCTGTTCTTCACTGATCTGAGTAGCAGGCACGGAGCAAGACTCCACTTCTGGCAGTGACTTGCTGCTATGGCTGTGCCAGCACACACTAAAACATTGGTGTGGTCACGAAACTTGCCAGTTCCCCCCAAATGCCTGGATTTTGGTGGAATTTGCGGGGATTAACAGGACACGTTGGGTGCTTGGGAGCCCTGCCAACTCCAGATGTTACCCTCGCCATGATGGATGTTTACTGCCTACTTGCCCGTGGGTGGCTTTTATTTTTAATTCACGTTTATCTATGGATATTATTCATCACCACGAGCTCGACGGGACTCTGACCGCACTGTAGATTTCTGTGCGGTCTCCTCCCACGGGCGTTATTCTCATGGACTTGTCCCTGAGAAGTGCCACTTTTTCATGTTTTCTACACTTTAGAGCAAGCTGCAGTATCCCCTGCCGCACAAGCAGTTCCGCGGCCTATCTGAAGTGAACACAGCCTGTCCTTTAAAAAGGAGCCCGGACTGGGTCTGAGCAGTTGAACAGGCAGATGAGTCAAGAATTTTCAACTGCAAAAAAATGCTTGACGAGGCCAAGACTTTCAGGAGGGCGCCATTATTTAACGTGGCAGCCAAATAAACAGATCCATGATTTAAAGCTCGCGAACACAGCCGCCAAAGAGGATTACTGCCTCGTCAGCAGGATTGCGGCACAAAAATATAAGCAGTGACAAGTCTGGCTGTATGTTTAACTCGCTGTAATCCCTGACCACGCAGTTGATAAAAGATTACTCGCTTTGTAATCCCCCTACATTCAATTTGCCATAATCGAAGAAGTAAATAAAAACAGAGGTCCCCCAGGGGGCAGAGACAGTGGAAGGAAAGCAAAAAAAGAAGCAAGCTATGTAGAGTTCTAATCTAGTGGAGATTAGAACTCTACATAGCAGATTTGTTTGCCATTTCTGGAAAATGACAATTATATCTCTGTCTTTCTTTCTGGTATTGCTTAGTGGTGTGTATCAAGAAAAGATGCATTCTAGGAAAATCAGGAGAGCAGGAATACTCTTTACACTGTATAATTTAGGCAAAAATATCGGTGTGACTGTTAATAGTGAACTGACTTCACTCTGGATTTAAATTTTCTGTCTTTTTAAGAAATCTTGTGAAATACCACAATAGCTCCCCAGAGACATTTGTCTCAGCTTTTTACAGTAAATAAGAACATTAAAAATATGAAATTTGGCCTATTCTGAAGCCTGTGCCCCCTTCTGTCCTTTTTGGAGGGTCTTTTACCGTGTAAAGAGCCACGGCTATCTAATATCTCTCAGCCAGCGCTGCCTCTGCGAAATAAACAGAAACAAACTGATGATACATGCTGGGCTTAATTAGGCTCAGAGCTGTTTTATTTATTTACAAACCTCACACAGACAGACTGGCCTTTTTGTGTCCAGTAGGAGCTGAGCCAATGTGGTCCCTCCCCTTGCCTCGCCCCCCACATGCTATTGGCTATGCAAGAAAACAGAGCATCGTGTTACTCACATTTTTCACTTAGTTCACTTACTCCAGTCGCTACTGTATGCGAAATAAAGCAGAACCGATAAACAATCTCATCTCATTTACATTTGTGGCTCTGCTTTTAGCATAAGCAGCCAGATGCTCTATTTAGGATCCTGTTACAATTAGCAAGCAAATATCCACACATGATATTCCATTAATATTTAACAGACAAGGTGAAAAATACACCATCATAGTGAATCTAATGACTAGTCAATGCTGACATACTTTTAATTCTAAAGGTTTCTTAGAGTAGGCTTCAAAAACTGGACTCCTTTTAAAACAAATCCCTTGTATAAGTCCACTATAAGCTGTGTTCTGTGTATAATATGTACAAAGGCAAACCACCAGTTGTTATGCAAAATTTGTTAAAGAGCAATGCCATTCATGTCTGATGGTTTTTGACCGCAGGATTGCTGTTGACCAGATATTATTTGTTTAGTGTACCACCCTCAACACAGCAGTGCCACTGACATAGTGGCAAGGTAATGGGTGTCACACTGATATGAATGATATTAGACACAGTGGCATTCTTTGAACTTTTGCACATGTCAGTGTCATTGCTTGGCTGTGGTGAGGCATTCAAAAATATCCATTTATAAACAGCAGTATGTTCAGAAACTGATCATTGGGGATATTGTTAACACAAATCATGCATGGAATCATGGGTCACTAAGTTTACACCAGCAAAGGGAAGAGAAGTGTTTTTCATGAGATGGTGGATAAATGTGTCTTTCACGTGAAGCACTTAGTGTCTGTATCTGTAGCCGTCTGCAGTCTGCAATGATGAGTTGGTATTTCAGGCCATACCTGTAAATGTATTTGCTGCCATTAAACATCATTAACAGTTCTCATTCTACAAGCTAACGTTTAAGGTAAACGTCACATAATGTATATCTTGTTTGAATAAAAGGGGACCTATTGTACAGAAAGTACCTCTTTCATCTGCTGACTTGTCATGGACAGTAGACATAGATCCTCCATGACGCTGAAGATAGCTCCTTATTAGAATTTTCCATTCCACCTTAAATACATAAATACTTAAGGTGGAACGAAACCATTGTTGCTGAGACATGGCCAATGAAAATGAAATGAAAGCCACGAAGAAGGTGTAGGATGTGTGCTGTTCTTTGCAGTCAGCAACACATGACCTGCCTCTGCGTGTAGCCATAGTGCTCGGCTTATCCGTGCTCATAAAACTAGCTGAGAAAACGGTGGATCTTCAAATAATCTAGTGTTAGGACGCAGCGGAGCCATACCTTCAATTTTCATGGGGACAAAACTTGCATTTTACGCCGTTAGTATTTGCACAGCAATTTCTTCGCCTTAACTAATAGTGGAGGTTGCTTTATTGTGTTTCGAGTGAGTATTGGCCAGCTGGGCGGACTGAAGTTGTGCCACTACAGTGGTCAGGCACGTCTGAATTCAGCAAACATAAAACACAAGCATATATGCAATCCAGTATTTCATCCTGTGTTTATAGTTTTTTTTTCTCTGGTACATGAAACATCAGAGTCTTAGCTTTAAATTGAGTCCAACCGAAAACAAAAATAATTATTTTTGAGCTTTTAAATTTGGGAGCTATACTCAAGACGGCCGCTGAAACAGATGAACACGCAACAGAGTAGGGGGTGGGGTCTCGACAGATGAGGGGTGTTTCTATGAAAATTCTGTGCAAATTGGTCTAATGGGACATCACACTGGGCCATCCGTCCAAATGGGGCATTTTGAAAGGAACTAAACTGTGAAGAATAAAGCTGGTGAGCCTGTAGACCTATAATAACTAAAGTGAGTTTTGCATAAAAGGTTCCCTTTAAGCTTTTTCCAGTGGATGTGGATCTATTGGCAGTCAGGACTGAATTTTTTTTCCCTTGTGTTTGTTATGTCTGTCCAAGTCTACTTTGGCCTTTGTTGTATTTGATTTAGCATTATAGAGTTTTTTTCTTTCTTTGTTTGTTATTTTTGGCTGGAAACAAGAATGGGAGTCTCCCAATTCGCAGTGGATCAAGAGATTTTAGCAAGGAGCTTTGCTGTAACCTATAAACTGCCAGAGTGAAATTGAAGAACAATAAGAGCAATCACTTGTATTGACCATAAGCCTTCAAAATTTGGGCCTGCAAATTGTCGCTTGGTGTATTTGACCTGGGCTTTTCAGCGGCATGTAACCATTTGTTTCTTTGATGCCTCAATGCGTTTTCCCATGGATCCACTGATTGCATGAGTCCCCTTTATTAGGTTGCTCCAATATACTAGCTGCATTTTCTCAGCTCCTGTTTTTTTTTTTTTTCCTGCCAATACAGAGAGTTCTCTGATGTCAGCCTCGCTCGCGGTTACCGTGGAAACCATTTGGAGCAGATAAAAGTTTGCTGCAAACCTGTCTCCCATATAGGGCTGTCTCTGTGCCTCCAAATGAGACATGAAATAAAGAAATAAGGACGCTCGCGCATTGTTCTTTTTTAAACTTCCGCAGGAGTCCAGGGTCAGCGCCGTCAAAGGCAGCGTGATTGTTCTTCTCTTTCCTTTAATCCCTGTCTCCACCACCATCATTACAAAACTCTCTTTTTACACTGACGGTCCGCTCCTCTAACTGCAGATGAAGAGATGTGAGTTTAAAAGTGGGCTTGGCATGTAGATGATGGACAAGGGAAGAAAATAAGCTTCTGCAGATCAACATGGTTCAGATACTTCCCGAAAGTGGGATTGCAGAGGGGTTATGGAGCCTCCGGAGATGAAAGGAGTGGGACTTGAATTTCTTCAGGAAAAAAAATGCTTTTAGAAACTCCAAAACTTCTTGGACTGATCGGGAAATTGTAAGGCAGCACATCGCTGTGGTGACATTTGGTTTTTAATTCACTCCTTTGCCTTGAAGGTACATTGTACTTACTTTGCTGAGGTTTCCTTCTCCACATTTCACAGATTATATCTCCCTTTCTACTTTACAATTAGGCCTATCTATCTACTGCTTCCAGTCAAAGCAGGCTGCTTACTAAGTGGGGTCATTTTGTTCCTGCGCTAATGAGTCAGAGGCCAGCATAATTACTTCAGTTCAATCTTAGTCCAGGTGAACTTGTGAGCCGCAAATAAAGATGCTGCTCTTGCATAAACATGAGCTCCGTTTGGCCGCTGAAATTGACAGATGCATGCAGCCACTCCTGTTAGCACAGGCATTATGCTGAGCAGATTAAATCGTGAAGTAACTGTAATTGATTAACCGTTCATGCGCTTCCTTGCTCAAAGCGGAAAAATTGAATTCTGACCTCTATAATGCAGCATTTCAAATAACAAGGCTAATGCAAGTGACTTTGAATGGGCACTCCATGTATAGCACTGGATGGGCTGACTTGTGTTTAAGTCAGGCTCTTACATGCTCAGCATGTTTGATTTAGGGCACAGAAATCCAGATGTATTATTGTTTTGTGCTTTAGGGAACACACCAAGGCATCTTGTATATTTATTATATTCATACATTGTTAAAAATGTAGAATGTTCACATTACCCTAAAGCCCTTCTCTTAGAGTACAATGTAAAGAAGAGTGTATTTCTGTTACAGTTCAGCATGAGTATGTTTTGTTGTTTTTTTTTGTACCGCTAGTCTCACTGGATAACAACTAAAGAGAAAGCATTTACTTGGTCAAACACCATGCTTTGGGAGACAAGACAATCATTCATATTTGATAACACTGTTTGTTTGTCTGCGCTTTTGTTCTCCAGAGTGCCATCCTTGCTCAGCCCGTGTTGATCTGGCTTCAATTCCAACGTTAAGTGCATTTTTCATGGGGCAATTTGTGGGAAGCTTTTCATGTTAGCAAGTTTGGCTCCCTCCTCCCTGCCGACGTCGCCCCTGTTCCTGTAAGAGAAACCGAAACCAGAAGCACTTTATGGCCGAGAACATGCTGCCTGTTGAAAGAGGATCAGGCTGGAGAAAAAGAAAAGGGAAGCTTGCGTCCGCAGGTCAGTTTTTCCATGCTGGCAGTGCGTGTTTTTGGGAAAGGTCAGCTGTGGCAGCGCAATATTTTTTCACAGCTCAGAAAGGGCACGTGTCACGGGCCGGGTAGGCGTGTTTCAGGTCATGACTGGCACCTCGCTTGGAAGGTCAGCAGTTCATTGCCCCGCCCGTGACTGCTGCTCACTGTAATTCTATCAAGTAGTCTGGCGAAGAAGAAATATAAAAACCTAGCAATCTTCCGGGCAGCAAAGGTCACTCACATTGATTCCAACCAAATGATGTCATGTTCTGTGTCTCTGCTGGGCTGTCGGTCTGTCTCTCTCTCTCTCTCTCTCTCTCTCTCTCACTCTCTCTCTCTCTCTCATGCTGATCTACTCTGTAGTCAGAGCAACTTCTCATGCACCCGCCAACTAATTGCTGTAAAATGAAAGTACTCTGATAACCTGATACCTCACCTATCAAGCATTGGCATATTTATCATTAATTGGTCTGGGGCTTGTTTTTATGTCTCTGACTTATCCCATTTTTTCCAGATTATATTTTGCTGTCTTGACTGGCATTTGATTCCTTTTTTTCTCGTCTTTTTTTCCTTACACAAAAAAATTCAACAAGTCCCCCATATTGAAAACATTATAGAACAAAACACTTCTACCTATGTGGGTAATAGCCTGCCCCCTCCCCCCATCTCTTTTTGTCATGCAACCTTTTGAAATGCCTGTGCACAAGAGTAAATGACTGTCATTTGTTGCAGACATTGCACAAAGATAGCCTTGCTAGTGAGCATAAGATGATAAAAGCAGACCAAGTTTTCTTCCATGAGTTCATCTAAGGTCAGCATCTTTTTCTTTATTCATGATTCATGCTGTGCTGCTGTAGTGCAATATTGGATAGCTTATAGAGAAAAGTTATAGCAATGATTCATGGGTGTAATATATGGTTCTCTCATGTTCATAATATGGTTCAAAATGCATCCATAACCCATAATGAAAGAGGAGAATAACGAATAATGTTTATCATTATTTGTAATTGACCAAGACCTTCACTTGATTACATTTTTATATCGTATTGTTCCTATCATTTTTCATAAAGGTATGAACGTATATATATATATCTTAAAGGTATATATACACTACCGGTCAAAAGTTTTAGAACACCCCATGTTTTCTGTTTGTTTGTATTGAAATTCAAGCGGTTCA
>JBBPDH010000136.1:7341906-7358050 GCA_037974565.1 Clupeocharax schoutedeni
ATCGGCCGATACCCTGAGCCCAAGTATCGGAATCGGTATCGGGAGGGGAAAAATGGTATCGGAACATCTCTAATAGTAACCTAAGCTGTCAAAGACGTGAGACTGACTGATTTTCATTTTAGAATAAGAACGGGTTTTCTTTTCTTTTTATTGTCATTGAAATCAGTCAGCAAACAAACAATGTATTGATTTATTCTATAACTACACTTTCAATATAATTACTAGATGTCTGTTCAGGTAAAGGGTAAGATATGATTGATATTTCTCTATGTTGGTATTGAAATATAACTTCCTATATATTGAAAACACCTCAGTGAACACTTGAAGACGTGGGTAAAAAGTGGCCTGCAATTATTCAGACCAAAAGTGTTTGTCAAACAAATATCTTGATTCATTCAAACATGCGTGTGATTGCAATGGGTGCTCACGATTGCAATGGAACACTCATATACAGGACAGTCATGTCAAAGGTAAAGTTTAAACTATGCCTGAAAAAGCAAGAGCACAAATTCTAAAATGTTTCCTTGAGAAGAAGATCCTGAATAATGGACCCTGGAGCTTTTTTCTTTGCCTGCTTCGCACACTGTGCTGGGCCCTGTTTACATGCACGAGGTGATAATGGCAAAGTTGCTTGAAAGTATAATTTTTCATCCCCCTCTGCTGGGCTGCCTAAATTAAGCTTATTCAAGGTTGGATGTGCAGCTGGGGATCGAAGGACAGGATCTTCCATCAGTGCCTGGAGATGTATCTTATTTCCAGGCGACGCTGTATGATACCGCCGCTCTGGCTCACTTTATATATCCTGCTTACAGCTGCAGCTGATTGAACAGAACCCAGTGAACCGCTAGTGCTGGTCACTATACTATCTGAAAACTTGTAGAAAAATTGGGATTAAAAAAATGAATAAATATAGATGGATAAATAGAAAATAGATGGATAGACGCATTAATGCATGCATGAATGGATAGATGGATAAACGGATGGATGGATAGACAAATAGATGGAGAGACAAATAGACACATGAATATCTGTGTTTTAATAATATAATAATCACATCTCAATGAAATAATAACATTTCACTGGAGGAAACTAATCAAGACAAGTTAAAAAGGATTATTTATTTTATTTAGTATGTGATACTAGAGTTAATGGTAATACAGGACACATAGGCCCTGAAACATTAGAAGTCATTCATTGTTCCTCTTTTATTATCACCATTTTTTCTAATTTAAAAGGCATCAACTAAAAGAATATGGTTTTCTGTAGTATCCCAGAAAACCTGAATTTACCCAGTTGACAAAGATTAAGAAGATTTTACTGGCCATTGTATTGTTTTTGCAACATTTTACTTTTTTGCCTTGCTTTTGCGTTTCCCCAGATTTCCTTCTAGAAATAGGTTATTTGGGCACTAGTCACAAAAATGCTTCTTATACTTAGTACTGGCTTAACCCCTGGGTTCATAGTCATTTTTCATTGTGGTCACAGAGCAGCTGCTGTGTAAGTTCCTCAACAGCAGTTTTTTTTTTGTTCCTTCTGGAGGACAGAGTCTGATTTGAGTACAATTCTGGAAAGTCAAGGATGTCCGCGTGATTAAAGAGATACTTTAAGAAGAGAGCAATCTTTAAAGATTATTGCTAAAACCAAGATGGTGGGGGAAGGGGGGAAGGGGGGAACTGCAGATTAATATTTAGGCTTTATTTCATCCATAAACGCTGACACGTACTCTTTTAAGCTCTCCCTTTGGCGGTGCGGATTACACGAGTTAATCTGTATATCTGTAAACCATTATCCTACGTTTTGCGATGTGTGTTTATGGCAGATTCGCGCACACAGTGTGCGGACTACCTCTGCTTGGGAGATTAAAGATGTGTACAGTTGATTTATTGGAAGTGCTTAAACAAGCTGCTCATTGGCCCAAGGCTGTCTGAGGGCCATATTGAGATCCGTCCCAGGATTACACAATATATCTAGATCCATCTCTAGCACTGGGAGTCAGTGAACTGTTCAATGACTTGGGACAGCCATTTCACAGTCGACATGTTCTGTGTCGCTCTCTCTCTGTAAAGATAAAGATTTTTTTCCCCCTCCTTCTCTCTCTCTCTGCTGTTGTTGAGACGGCCTTGCATGCTTCTAGGAGAGATCTAATGCAGAAGTTTGACAAAAAAAAGTACACAGCAGGTGGTTGTGCATCAAAATTTCATAAATGAATATGCTCTTCCAAATCAGGGGTGCAGGCTGGCTTTCTTCAGTAACTTCAATCCTGAGGATTCTCCGGTATAACTTTTTAGTCAGACACCACTTATTCACCAGAAACACTAAGAGATTGTTCAAGCTTTTTTGGAGGGCTTAGTCTTTCTGTTGGGTGAATTTAACATTTCAAATGCACCTGACATGGAAGACACAGTCGACTGTGCATCTGTTGTTTTTAATTCGGACTGCGTGTGTCTGACTCGAAAGCCAACCAGGAAACCATTTTTTATTGAGGTAAGAGGAGCCATGGCACCTGATCTTATTACTTACTATGGTAATATGAAGGGGAGTCATTCATTTTAGAATACAGAACAATACACAAAAATTTGTGTAGTAAAACAATGTGTGTCATTCATGAAGTCAGCCTTAAATCAGGAGCATCTTTTTTACAGCAACAAAACCAGAGCAGGCCAGGCATGCAGAGGCACACATAGTGACCAATCAGGAAAGCTACCGTCTATTGCATCTCATATCTGTTCATTCATTTGACCCACTGACTTGGAACTGTATTCAATTTAGGGCTGCCATGAAAACTCGCTTAAGCTTAATTCCTCAATGTAAAGTTTAGCTAAGATTAGTTGAGATGTTTGGCAGTGCGTAGTGATATGATATTGGATGTAAATATGATTTTTTTGCCACATTGTATATATCTCATAGTGTTAATGTCATGGCTAGTGAAGTATAGAGGTTTGCACAGGTCTCAGCAAAATATCCTGTTGGAAAGAGCTCATTTTTAATTTCATGCACGAAAGCAGACTATTAACCAGCCCAGTGCAGGTGGAAGTGGGACTACGCATACATGCAGGGAAAACATGAGAATAAATAAATAGATAAATAAATAAATGAATAAAAAAAACTAAAACATTTGTAGCATATCTAACTGTCAGAAACAAATTGCATCTCTATTTTTGTAATTGATTATACCTTTGTATGTAATTTAAAAGAATCAAATTATGTGAACATTTTGTGCAGGACTATTAGAACTGCTTTCATTACAGGTTCCATTATTCTTTATTACCAAAAGTGAAGATTTTTGTTAAAAGCAGCAACAACATATAACCTATGATAGATGATAACAGCAAAATCATGAAATATATCTTTTATAGATTTTATCTTGTCTCTAATCATGTGTTGTCTGACGAAAAGAAAAGTTCTGTGTTTTTTTCCTGCTTTGTATTCTCTGGGAATAAATACTGGGAATAAATTCTCTGGGAATAAATACTGTACTGTTACTTTGATAACTATGATATATGCTATATTATTATTATTATTATTATTATATAATATATAATATTATTATATTATTTCATTGTAGCGGAAAAATATTGGAGGTCAGTAAGCTTCTTCAGCTCTGCGGGTAAAAGTGGTGCCAGTTTTCTCTGGGAAAAGAGGGAATAGGATGAAATCTCTTCTGAGGAGGAAATTAGGACTACTACAGTAGAATGGCTCACAGACAACCTTTTAGCTTATTGCTAACATGTAAAGTGTAGCTTTATTTAATGTTTGTATAATGCCATAACGCTCAGTGGGCTGTCACTCCGTCCAGGGTGAGTCCCTGTACCCGAAGACACTGGGATAGGCTACGGGTAATTCCAACCCTAGTAAGGTTTAAGTAGTTACAGAAAATAAATGAATGAATACATGAATATTGCCATAACAGACAAACTCCACTGTGACATTTAAAAGTCTCAAAAATTTTACTTTTTGCAATGCTGAATGCTGTAAAAAACAAAAAAAGTTATACACATTAAACGCATAGTCCAGTGAATAAAGATAACAATGAATAAAAATAAATAGTTTAATTCATCATGATTTTGGCCTTATTAGCATTAGCATTAGCATTTCATTCATCGTAATAGCATCTTTAGCATGTGCAAATGTTGGCACTCTTTGTTTTTGCTAAATTTAAAACAATATTGGATTGAGACACCACCATGTAGAGCCGCATAAAACATATTAACTGTATATGTACAGAACTGTGCAAAAGTCTTAAGCACCTGAGAAAATTATACTTAAAAGCTGTTTGCTACTGGGTAGTAGTGTTAAGTTAGTGTTAAAACACTAATTTTACAATAAATACAAATAACATCAATACAGTAAACCATAGTTTCTTGTATGGCAAAATGTTTGCTTGACCATTTCCAGACCTCCTTCTTCATGGAAGCCCAGTATTAGTTGTAGCTTCCATCAGAGACCTGGGTCGGCTCATTTTATTTCATTAGATTAAGTTAGGTGTGTTGCTTACGGACCTTTATAAATCCACACAATGACTGGAGGCATCGAGCAGAAATCTGGAACAAAACCTGTGTTCTTCAACCAGCTCACAAAATGGCAACTACTTTTTGGAAAAAATGTAATCTTGATACTTTTTACTGCTTCCTTGTTTGTTTGCACACGTACATCAGAGCTTAAGTAGGCTACATCAATTTTTTTATACCTGTAAAGCTATACTAAAATCAGCACCTGCTCTTTACCAAGTTACTGCCAGTTAAGTTACACACCTTAACAAACCCTGTCAAAAGAAAAAAGTCAGAGGTAATTACACAAGTACGGACAAACAATTAGGAGGGTAAGGGCCAGAGGTTTTTTTAAATTTAAAGAAAATGATGTATAAGAGATAAATGAGACGACTGGTTAATCACCAAGGTGCTCCTTAAAAAGGTGGGTCTTGAAGACAGCGATGGACTCAGAGGGAGTTTGTTCCATCACTGGGGGGCCAAGGCTGAAAATAGTCTTGATGCATGTCGTCCTCTTCTTTTGAACAATGAGGTTCCAGATGAGCAGTGCTTAAAGCTCTGAGAGGACGAGAAGTGACACTGCTTGATCAATTCTGATAAGTAAGGAGGTGCAAGTCAGTTCTTGGCCTTGAAGGCAAGTGTTAAGGTTTTGAACTTAATGTGAGTGGCCACAGGGATAATGCATAAGTAATTTTATGTAATGGACAACTTTTTGTAAACTGAACACTTCTCTTAAGTGAAAGTGCTCTTGGTTAGTTGCCCTTTATCCATTTCAGTAAATTCCGATTCTTTGATTAATCATCAAAGTAATCAGTAAAGTTTTTAGTATACAATTATCAGTATAATCCAGTTGTAATTAGATTGTGACAGAACATTGGTTTTGTTGTCTACGTCAGCATAGTAAAAGTGGACAGCACTGTTGGATGCTTTGATCTTTGCGATTACGAAAAAAGTCCATGAAATAGAGTCTAATAAATAGAAGGCACAACACTATTAGTGTGGCACGAACGTACAGGGATTGAGAGAGAGGCTGTCTAGTCATTTTACCAAGCTATTTAAGTCCATTTCTCTTCGGGGCTCTTGTTTTGACAGTGCTGTTAACCTGCTGCTCTGCCACTTTGGCAAAAGAGCTGTGCCTCAAGCAATAACCCCATCATCAGTGTTGCTGGATCTTTTTCCTGAGTCTGGATTGTCAATCAGAAAAACGATGCAAGGTGGTGTCAGTGTTAAAGTTGCTTTTCATTACGTTTAACTTATTTTAGAATGGTACCTGGCTTAAATGTGTTGTTCTTAGATAAAACCTTTACATTATGTGTAATGTTCTTTGTTTACCTAATGTTCTTATTTACACTACTGGTAATTTTAAGGAACATCAGTTGAAAGTTGAGTTGGATTGCTACCATTTTTTTTCTTTTCTGAAATCTTGACTTTCATTGAGTTGTCATGTCTTTAAAACCAACGAAGCTTTATAGGAAGCTGATTTTCAAGCTCTAATGTTAAGTCTTTGCTTTAGATAAGCATTTAGTACACAGCTAACTCTCTATCATACATAAAGAGTTTTGTTTATGTAATGGATTGTTACATGGATGAGAATAATTTTTTCCCTTCCAATATCTGATCCAGCATTTTATGCTGATATTGGCCCAATGCTGATCCATAGTACAATCTCTAATTAAAAGGGTTTTTTTAATTAATAGAATCAAAAGCATTTGCTCCAAAAACTATTAGGCAGTTTAGATAACACAGTTTATGCTCAAATAATACACACCAAATATAGTGTTGTTTGATTGCAGTGGTCTGTTTTTTCTCCCCCAAAATGTTGTGAAGATAGACATTTTCAGTTTATGATGTTTGCAGACAGATGATTTATAGAAAGGACATGTGCTGAACAAGCTAAAGCCCTCAACACATGCTATCTATGACAATTAACCAGGCGTAATTAATTATTAATCATACGAATGCAGCTGAAATCAGATCTGTATGGCATATACTGATATCCCGCTAGAAACGGTAAATTAGCCAGCACTACTCAGAACACTGTATCATTTAGGCTTCTGTCCATGTGCCCATGTGTATTATGCAAAGTATGAATCGCTCCAAGATTAATGATGCACATTTACAAAATAGCCACAGGAAGTAAACAGAGGTATTTCTCCATATGTTCCTGGAGACGGAATGACAAATGGGTGCCTTGAAATGATCATGAGCGTATCTCACACTTGTGTAAGTTGTGCTGCAGTTTTTAATTAAAAGCTGGACGACATTTGCCACTGAAATCAACTTGCTCCTCTGGGAGGGGAAGACAGTTCACTTTAAAAGTTGGATGACTTCCTCTAAAGCTACTGAGGACAAATGACATGGCTCAGAAATGACAAACTCAAAACACATCATCTCCGCTTTAAAATTTTATCAGTCAACATTGCCTCTTTTAGGCACTTGTTTTTGATAATTTCTCTGCTGTGGGGAATCAGAGGGATAAACATCCAGCAGCACTGAACATGTGGTGGGCTTTAAGAACTGTCATTCCAGTGTTTTTATAAACCAATGCCTGGCAGTGTTTCAGAATCCACAGCATGCACACATGTATCCATGGGTTTTTTTCTTTTCTTTTTGTTTTTCTTTTTAAAGTCTGAAATCCATCTCCTTAATCATTCAGCAATTGTAGGTACCTATAATGTCCATATCGTGCCTTTAAATGTAAATTTTCACTAAATGTAAGGTAATCATATAGCTTATATAACGTTTATTTATTGTGAAGCCATCAATGATATTGCCTGTTATAAAAGTCTCAGAACATAAAGCCCAATATATCATGACCTGCATCAAATTTCTAAAATAGTGACTCGTTAAATAGTGTAGAAATATTATAATCATAGGAATTTTCAAGTACTTTGAAACATTCCATGTCCTACAATGTTCCCAAAATATAAAGGACAGCTGATGTTTCCATGTGGTGTTAAAATTGAATTGTGCTGATCTGACCATGACAATATACTGATCAAATTACATCAGAGATGTATTCAGTTTGAGTATGATGCTCCTGCAACTGCTGGTTGCAGGACGCTAGCAGTGAATTTTGGATGTGAACTTTATATGATGTCCTGCATGGTGGGTATTTTACATACACATGCTCCATGGCCATGTTAATACTTCTCATGTGGGGTTTTTAAGCGTTATCTGCTCCAGCAAAAGCACAATTTGGATTACCAGAGGTTCCAGTAATAGGTCGGCTTAGCTCTTAATGGAGAGGCTTAGGCCCCTCTGTACGTGATTATAACATTCTTAGCTGTCTATTTCCATCGGGCCAGATGTTCCAAATAGAAAAAGACTGTGAGGTCAGGTTTTCGGTTGCGTCTGACGTTGGCCTAGATGAGCTTTTAGTGATGGTGAATCAAGAACCGTGCAGCAAAGTGGTAATCAGTAAAACATTTCGCGCCATGAAGAAAATCGCAGGTTGTTTACTTATTTTTTGTGGAAAGCCAGAGCTTTGCCTAGGCCAGAACTGTGGCCTACAGACACTGTATGCTAAACAGGTCATTTTTTCATGCTCAGATCCAGACTTCTATTTGAAATGGATGTGATATGCATAGCTTTACTCTTCAGATTGTGAAAGCAACGCTGAGAGCACAACACTGTGGAATGGAATACAGAGCAGTGTGTGTGTGTTTGTGTGTGTGTGTGTGTGTGTGTGTGTGTGTGTGTGTGTGTGTGTGTGTGTGTGTGTGTGTGTATGCGTGTGTGTGTGTATTATTGTGTGCCAGGGAACTGTGTGGGTCACCCGCATGCTGTTGATGTTCTCTTAAAGTTGTAGCGCGCACAAGATTAAGAGAGAGGCTCTGACATTTTAAAGCCCGAATGACAACAGTGTACAGGCATTAGCCCTGGGCACTGATGCCTCACTCCATTTCCCCTGTTTTAATATTCTTTGCCCTTAAAACATATCAGAGGTCAGCACATTGGGAAAGGCAGGAGTGTGAGCACACACGCACGCTTTGTTTGATGGATTAGTTGGTAAGCATTTTTTCATCTTCAGCGCCATTCTCCTCGTTAATGTTCCTTTCTCAAGTTCATCCAAGGATTAGGTCCGCTCTCTGCTCTACCACTGTGACTGGGCTGGGAGAGAATTCCATCTCGTACAGCATTAGTGTTAACATCCTGCTTTGCAAAAAAGCTTAGCCAGTCATATTTGTACAGTGTTGAATCGCACAGCTGGGAAAATGCAGCTGTCAGAACTCAGAGTCTTCAAATATGCTGTCAATTAAACATTTGTAATTGTACACACAAGTACACTGCTAAAAAAAGTTTGGAGACACGTTCTAAATTTAAGAATGTTTTTAATACAAATGAAACATTTTAATCCAGTGTGAAGCCTCTATTTTCTCGATTTGCTATCAGTTAGCACACTGAAGACTAGCCTAGGTTTTCTAAAGAAAACAATAATGCTCTTGTAAATGTACCAGTATTTGTGTGTTTTTGATAAAACAAAATTGAAATTGTTTATTCCAGACCAAGACAGTGAGGGAAACTTATTTTCATGTCATGGAAAAATCCCAAATAGTCATGGAAATCCACTATCCAGAAACACTAGACAATGCCATCTTAGAAAAAGTGGCATCAGTGTCATGTCTGGGGAGGCTAGTCCTCCTCAGTCGTGAGCTTCCTCTGAGAACAGACAACGCCTGAGAGCAGGAGTCCATGCTGAGTCGTGCATTTATTTACAAAAACCAGAACGAAAACCTGGCTTGATGGCCGCTATGAATAAGAACTAGAAACAGGAAAACAGGACATAAGGAAAATAAGGCGATGGACTCATAGTGTGTCACACAAAACAACTTGAATACTAACCATCATCAGTGCATCAACACGAAACAGGTGAAACCCAAAAGCACGTGACACACGAACACAAAACAGAATGAAACCAAGACGCCTGACACAACCACTAAACTGACAAGAACGTCAAAATAAATGTCCTCAAAACCATCACACTACCGAGCCGTGACAATCAGCATCACTAGATGCACCTCTCAGGTTTATAAGCTCAGGTCTTCAGAGCATAAGATGGTCACATTAGTTTGATGGACTTGAACTGCACTATATACTTCAAGGAAATTATATTAGGAAAGAGCTGTTTAATACAAGCGGAGCATTAAAATCACACTTTAGAAGGTCTCTTAAATGAGTGTATAAGAATAGACGTTACAGATTTAATCAGGGCATAGACATTATCTGTTCTCTCTGAATTTTAATTGTTATTGTTCATGCTGGTTCCAGAAAAAAAATTATATAACCACATAATCTAAGTATTATTAAAGAAAACACAATTATAATAATTTAGATATTTATTCATATTATTTTGAGCTAATTTGTATTTTGTGCCAATCTGTATTAATCGGCAGGTATGAAAATGTAATTGGATCATATGGCCAACAGAGGCTTATTGAAAAACACTCATTTCCTTTAAAAGCCTGTTTTCACAGGTTAATCTGCAAGGCATGGAATAGCCAGGAGCACTGTAGAAAGGTTCTGCAATTTTAGATACTGCAGTCATGAATTTTCCCGTTGCTTGGTCGGTGATGGAGCTAAGCTGTTGACACGGTTAGGTCTGAGGTAGGAGTGCATTGTGAGTGATTCAGTGTGACTCTGCGCGAGGGAGTAATCAATGAACAGAAAGGGAGGTAGAGACACAGGCCAACAGCCATTCCTACCTCATAGCGCTGAAGTCATTTCAGAAGTGAAGTCTGCTCCAGTGGCCTGACTCTAAAAACACCTGAATAAAAATCAATTGCTTTGATATCCCTCACTAAACCTGCTCTTAAATAAAACTGTTCCAGCTCCACCAAATTCTCAAAAGTGCACCAGTGTGATTCAAGGGAGGGACAAAGCATCAAGAAAACAAGTAAAGAACTCCCAAAACCGCAAGAATTAACTGGAGACTGAGAAAAGAAAAACACTGGTTAGAATTAAAATATCAGAAAACAATCTCACTCTTTAGACATTTAAATAAAACGTTCCAGGCAGTTTGTAGAAGTTTTAAAATGCTCCATATGGCTCATACTGACAATATGTGGGAAATGACATTCTTGTGGTGGTTCTAAAAACGACATATTTACATGTGCTTGTCTACCCGGCCTACGGCGGTTTAGCTCAGCTCATTTATGCTGTTAGAGGTAATAAAGTTAAAGCGGCACCTTATAGTCATGCATGAATACACCATAGCACCACAGTGTAAAGAATGTGAAATTCTCTTTCCGTATTTAACCCATAACGCCACAAACGGTGAGGCCCCTGGGGAGCAGTGCATGGGAACTGTCTTTTGTTCAAGAGTACCTCATTGATTTTAAATTTGTGACCTTATTTTTTGTGAATTTGTGAAATCTAGGATTCAAATTTGTGACCTTCTGGTCACAGGGGCAACTCTCAAACACCAGCTGCCCCAATCAATAAGAAGTGTAATAAAAGAGTCACAGGCCAGAGAAACTGACCATAAATCATTTCCTTTGTTTATCGTCATCTTCTGTTTATTTTTATTTAACTATGCCATTCCTATTTAATTTTAACAATATTATATAGCAGTTTTAATGGTACAGTACCCATGTAGAGGTTGGTTGCTCAAGCACCTTCCCTGTCACCCCTTAATGTTCCCTTTTCTCCCTAAGATTTGTTTAAGCTTAAGAAGTTAAACACAATCACCAGTGAAATGCGAGTAAATTTGTATCAATCTGCGCGTTTGTGTGTGTGTGTGTGTGTGTGTGTGTGTGTGTGTGTGTGTGTGTGTGTGTGTGTGGGGGGAGGCAGATGAGAGCAGACATGAGAGCAGACATGCAGGGCTCAGAACAGAGTGCTTGAGAAAGAGGAGAGGCAGATATGTCTATATAATGTGAAAAATTTTTGTTATTGATTCCAGCTTGTTTAAAAAGTCTTTCAAAGAGCGATTTCCAGGTCCGCTTATTTACTTAGCTCTTCAGTCACTGCCTTGAAACTGTTGCTATCTTGCATTATTTTAAACAGGTTTTGGCAAAGTGCCTAGAATTTTCTGTGGATATCAGCATAATATCAATAAAAACTCCAGAAATGGTCATAAGGCTTGTCTGTGTGACACTCAGTAGTATTTATATAAGATGACAGCCCCTGATGTGGTTTGGGAGTTTGCCATGAGATCAGCAGGTTGTAGGATCGAATCAGTTGACTGTTAGTGACCACTGAGATATCCATGAGGTACCGTCCCCACACACTGCTCACCAGGTGCCCCTCATTAGTGACAACCCACTGCTTCACTTTGTGAATGAGTTAAAATGCAGAGAAAGAAGTTCACGTTGTGTTCATGGGTGACTATAAGGTGCAACTTTACTGTGTAAACATTTTTGAAGAGACAAAGTCAATTAGCCAATCCAGCAGCTTCTAAGCTCTCATTTCCACACCTAGTGTGGTAGTGTGTAGTATATATTCTAACAGATACCAAAGTCCTTATTGCGTTTTTGTATCACATATTAGGAGGCTTGGTGAGCAAGATGGCAGTCAGTCAGGAAACAAGTTTACTCAGCTGTGCACAGTCTTAGAAATGCAGGCTCATTCAACAAAGCATCTCCGCATCTCACCTCTCTAACTAGACAGGGAATCCGACTCTCAATATTCCTCCATCTGACTAGAGAGGATATTAATCACACGGCCTGGCTTTCGTGGGCCACCCTGAGTCAGAGGACAGAAAACTAGGAGCACAGAGAAGGCACTCTTGAGGAAGAGTGATGTTATGACCTCAGTGACACACAGTTCCAGAAAAATTCCTGTGTCCTTATCTCTCAGAACAGAGCCACACTGTTATAAACAAGAGCAAGCCAGCTACACATGGAGAACATACCACACATACTAAATATGACTACAACACAAGACCTTTACAGATTGACAACACGTTTAGCCTGTGATACTGCTATGTCTGTCATGTTTTGTTGGAATTTTATCTCAGTAAACTGATGCAATTTCTTGGCCAGTATGGTGAGAATCAAAATCAACCTTTTTTGCCAGATTCATCAGTTGAACTATTATTTGTTATAGTTAATTAGAGTCAAGTCTCAAGTCAAACAGCTTCTTTGTCTGAGGTCCCATAGATAATTATTTATCTTGAACTCCATGACCTCTGTGCCCCAGCGCATTTGCATGATTTCAGATTAGTAAAGGCCGCCAGGAGTCTTGTGGTATCTTGAACTAGTTGCAATAATACATTTTCAATATCAGCATGTTACATTGTATTTGTTGTTGACCCAAGTGTTGTTTTTCCCTTCAAGATCTTCTACACGACTCTGCATTGCCCTCCCTGCATGGAGCTCGGAATATTATCACATCAAAAAGCCACTGTGACTCTTTTAGTCACATAAAACCCACACAAATGTCTTCCGGTAAATTGACCTCAGAGTAAAAAATAAAATAGAACCTAAGATATGGACCTTTTAAACAAAGTGGCAGATTTGCCTGAAAGAAAGTAGCTCACACTTTATTTCAACATTCATCAATAGGAATATGAGACATAAAGGAAGACGCAAGCAGCATCATTGTTGCTCCATTGATGACCGCAGCAATGTAGAGGAAAATGCAGTGCATTTATTAATAACAGTCTTTAGGTTTCCTATAATATGTGATGTAGCGGAGAACAGCTAAATGAAGTCAGGGAGTGAACCAAGTCTTGGCAGGCCCTGAATGCTAGTTTGCAGTAGGCTATTATAAGTAAGTGCTGTGGACAAATGGGGTCCTGTGATGCTGACTCAAGCAAATCTCTGAGCCCGATGGAGTGGCTGTGGTCTGAGAGTGTCCTAAAAGCACTGCTGCACTCCAGAGGATCTCTGCTCATCATCCAGCAGCAGGCCCAAAAAAGATCTGCACGAACGATAGATTTTCTTGGTAACAGAGCAATTTCAGAAAATTCTGTGAATGACTTAGTTTCACAGGTACTGATCCTGAATATGTATTTTATTGCAGAAAAATGTATTTTCCTTTTCATCAAAATGCCAGTGTTTACATATACCAAACCCCTGATTTGAAACCATGATTGATGTCTATATAGATACTGTATATCAATATGTATTGATCTGAAGAGAGAAGTTCAACTGCACTAATTTTGGAATGTTCAGAATCAGTTCAAATAAACTCTAAAACAAAAAGCCTATGGACACAGGCTTGGTTCAATTGTGATTTCTAATCATTAAGGGATGGATAAGGTGGCACAATGTAAAATGGAGTAAATGGTGTTAACTGTGGTCTAATCAATATATATCACTCAGTCTCAAGTCTTCAATTAATTTTGTAATAATCCATCTCCTTATAAAGTTTTCATGCTATGCTATTTTTAAAGAACATTATGAGGTTTTAATTGTCCATTTCCCACTGCAGTGTAATATTCTTGTTACAATTTAGCATTTAGCAGTTTTTCTGAACTAAAGTGAACCCAATTGAATTGTGGTGAAATCTGAATCCTTTCTAAAGAACTGTAGATCACTAACCATATTTACCGACTATAGAACCAGCCACATGCTGGCAGAACGACCACTGTACAGCACAAGTTATACTGCAGTGAATCATGCAGCATGTAGACACTGCCATGCTGCTGTTCCAGACCTGCGTGCTGGTGGTTGAGGTTAGCTGATCCATGCCATGTTTGATGTTAGTCTCTGAAAGCTTGTTGATCGGTATGCGTGCCATATGGTTTCTGATTTAGCAGGCTTTAGCGACTGCGCCTACACACTTTCCCATGCGCTAATGGACGCCCTTCATCGCTGTCACTCACGCTAGGGCCTGCACACTGGTGGAAGCAGGAGCGTTATCATCCATGGCCACCAGTCAAATATTCCTAAGTAGCCGGATGAGTGCTTGTCCCTGTTTTTGCCCAGCTATAAAATCTATCACATCCAATCTGTCATATTAATCGGTTCTGCTTAAGTGAACCAGATGTGCTCGATTTTCTGGATCTAAATTGTAGCCTTAGTTTCAGATGTACCCAGGTGTGACTGCCAATTACTGGTTGAGCTTCTTTTTTTAATGCCAATAAATTCTCCCCAGTGACATTGAAAAGATGAAAAGATAAAGAGGCGGACTGATCACTTTGCTGGTGCACTCAGTGGTGCTCCTCGCCACACTAACATGCCACGCATGCACTTGTTTTTGTAATCACAGGCTATCGAGGGTTGTTGTGAGCAAATTGTATGTGTGTAGCCTGGAGCGCTCTCAGCAGCTCATCCAGGGGGATGTAAACAACACGAGGGTGGAACGTTAGGAAAGAAACTGTATAAATATTCAAATGACTGGCAGGTTGCTGAAGTCCAGTCCATCCGTGTGATAAAACAGAAGGCAAATTCTCCCCTTTTCCCCCTCAGGACTGCTATATTCATAAATAGAGCCAGAGCCTGCATGGAGAGGTGTCTCTTGGCGCCGCCTTCTTTTGTAATTCCTCTTTTAAAAGACATCGAGAGGGAAAACAAGCTAATTTACAAGGTGATATACAGGGTAGATTAATGGAGCAATTATCAGGTTTATGGTGATCATCCGAAGATCCATAAAGTTTCTTGTTTTTTTCTTTCTCTTTTTTTTTCTCCCCGTCAGTTTTGTTTCATTGCATTCTGTGTCAAAGAGACAAATAAACAGTGCTTTAGATCTGAGAACTGCAGTCTGGTGGTGGTGTTAGAAAAAGCGTCAGGCTGCCTCACGGTTGGAAGTAGAATGGTCTTCTGGGGATCAGGGGAAGGGAGGAGAGAAAAGAGGTTTTGATCAGGACCAGCTGTCAGTTCCTTTTCTTAACCGTCCTATTGAAGCCAAGCATTCGGCAGCGACATAATGGGCTAACTTATTGCGGAGAGGATGTGGCCGTGTTCTAACTACTGTCACCTCTCTTTCTTTTCAACCATATAACTATATTTACCAACTAAAACACCAGCCACATGCTGGCAAACCAACCAACACATTTCCAATCCTACAACCAACCATACAATCACATTCAGCTACTGTACAACCATGCATATAACCGACTTTACAACTGACCAGGACTGTGATCAAATGATCAAAATGTTCATTCATTGATAGTGAGCTCTTGGTGATCGATATATTCATGACTGCTTTAGTGTTCGCACATTTACTTTTAGACAGGTCTTGTATGTATGAAACTGGATGAGAAACTAACTCTGTATTCAGGTCTGAGAGTGTGATATTTAGAACATAATAAGCAACCTGTCCACATAACATGAACTTTCTACACAAATGAAAGTTTTTTTTTCCTAGAAGAGTACAAGTAATTTCTGCTGTGCTGACAGCAATATATTGTTTCATTATAAATTACTATAAGTTTTTACCAACACGGGTCCTGGAAACTATAAAATATTTACTATACCAGCCATATTATCCAACCATGCAATCATATGACAATTTTCCAGTCGTACATTCATCAAACATATTTACCAACAATATGACTTTTTGTTTTTGCCAACCACATATCCATGTATGGTAACAACTCAAATGACTATTTACAAGCCCCACATTCCTGAAAAGGACTGAAAAGAGTTTCTGAAAGCAATGTCATAGAAGAACATAGAAGGTTGTGGGGGGGCGGGGTTTGATTATCCCAAAGATTTCATGCGATTAACGGGGTTAAAAAAAAATTAATCGATGCCCACCTCTAATAT